>VYZX01020442.1:2515-18309 GCA_013401335.1 Brachypteracias leptosomus | reverse complement strand
AGGGTGAGATTGAGGGGTTTGGGGAAGTGGGGACTGGGGAGGCTTTGGGGAGACACAGCTGGGGGGTGGGAAAGGGAGGGAGGTGTGGGGAGAGCTTGAAGGGACTGCACCTGGGGTGTAATTTGAGTGGGAGGCTGGGTGCTCTGAGTTGGGATGTTGGCAGAGCTGAGTCTGAGTATTGAGGTGGTCAGACAGGGGGTGAAACTGTTTTTAGGGTTGTTTAGGTAGGCCCTGGAGGCACAGATGGGTCCTTGGGGTGACAGAGCTGTCTGTCTGTCTGTGCAGATCCTTGCAGAGGAGTCCGAGGATGAGCTGCCACCCAGGGAGGAGCGAGCAGCTGCCCGGCTCAGCGAGCAGGACGTGGCCAGAGGGAACAAGGAAGGGGCTGCACCTGAGGAGACTGAGCACAATGGGCAGAGAGAGGGGGAGGAGACAGAGCCGGACCAAACGGTAAGTGAAGGGTTGTCTGGTGGTGATGGAGGTCACCACACGAGGTGCAGGGCGAAGGTTTCTTGTCTCCCTGTCTCTGGGTGCACTGAGGAGCTTTGTGGTGGCTGATAAATGTGGTTCTTTTCCCTCCCAGGTAGTGCATGAACCTTCTCTCTCTCTCTTTAACTTTTGTGTAGCTTTTCACAATTATTAGATGAATTTTTTCCTCAGGCTGGAATCATATGTGGGAGACCTTATCGTGGCCTTAAAAGGGCCTGTCAGAAAGCTGGGGACAGACTTTTGAGCAGGGTCTGTTGGGACAGGACAAGGGGAGATGGGTTTAAACTAAAAGAGGGAGATTCAGACTAGAGAGAAGGAAGAAATTGTTGGTGCTGAGGGTGGGGAGAGCCTGTGCCAGGCTGCCCAGAGAGGGGGTGGCTGCCCCATCCCTGGAACCATTGCAGGGGAGGGTGGAGGAGGCTCTGAGCAACCTGAGATAGTTGAACATGTCCCTGCTCCCTGCAGGGGCTTGGACTAGATGGGCTTTAAAGGTCCCTTCCCACCCAGAGCTTCCATCCCTGTGGCCCGTGGGCACACTCTGATGGTTCTTCCCTTTCTCTTTGCAGCCTGTCCTGAGTAACAAGCCACGGAAGAAAAAAAAGAAAAGGAAAACCAAGAAAACAGCAGCAGTGGAAGTTCTGGTACGTCTGTGTTTGCTCCAGGAGTTACTGATGGTGCTGGTGTCCCATTGGAGTTGGCAAAGTGGCAACTCTGAGGTGGTTGCAGAAAAGATTTTGAGGCCAAAATGCTCCTTTTTGGTTTGTACTCATTGAAAATCATGAAATGGCAACAGCCAGTGGGATCCTCTCCATCCCCTGGTGGTGAGGGGAGCCTGGGGACTGTCCCTCTCTGACTGGGAGTGAACCTTGTGCTGTGATGACTCTTTCTGCAATAACCACCTTGTCTTTGCCTGTGCCTACCTTAAGGAAGACAACGACCTGGAGGACCTCGACAGCCTGCTGGAGAAGATTGAGGACAGCAATGGGCTGTCACAGCAGAGCCAGGGTGGAATCATCTCTGACAGCCGCCCCCTGCTCTACGTGGAGCACAGGTAGCACTTGGTTCCTTCCCCATTTTACCCTCCAGCCTCTGAGTCTTCTCCAGGCTGAACAGCCCCAGCTCTCTCAGCCTGTCCTCCCAGCAGGGGTTCAGCCCTTGGGTCATTTCTGTGGCTGCACAGCCAGTATCTCATGTTTCCAGCACCCATACCCCAGACAGACTGTCCCAGGAGTATCCTGGGCTGAGAGCACAGCTCCCCTGGAGAGGGCAGCACCAGTATTCCCAGCTCTGCTGTCTCTGGAGCAGAGCTTGCAGGCAGCGTGTGGCTGATGGAAGGGGCCTTTCAGTGCCTCCTGAGGATGTTCAGTCCCCTTTCTGTGTTGTGTCCCATCCGTGGTGTGTGTGACAAGCTCTGGGCTTGGCCAGAGGCAGCTCATGGCACCGAGTGCTCCGTGTGGATGGAGAGGACTCGAGGGTGGGACTCTTGGCTGTGTTTAACTCATTGCAGCTTCTCTTTTATCTCAATCTTCTCAGGAACCTGAACCCAGAGAACGAGTTGAAGAGATACTTTGGGGCTCGTGCTGTCCTTGGTGACCAGAGGTTAGTGCAGAACTCAGTCCTGAACCCTCTCCAGGTCAGTCTGTCTGTCCTTCCTTCCCTCAGTGCAGCTTTCCCAGCCCAGGTGCTGTGCCTGGGCAGGGAGTGCAGGGCTCAGGGTGTCTGACATGCTCAGAGTCACCTCTTGGGACAGGAGAATATTTATCTTTGGTGTGTAAAGTGGGGAGTGAGACTCCTCCAGGCTTTTACCACCAGTTGCTTTTTCTTCTGCTGATTTCCCCTCTCATTTACTGTCAGAACATCTTTCTGAAGTCCTTTCACAGGGAACAGACTCTTAAACTTTTCTTCTTTCTCCACCATTTGCCTTGTGTTGCCATTCCAAAATCTCTGATGTCTTAGAGAGGACCCTGAATCTTTTCAGGGGTCTCATGCACTTGCTTTTGGGGAACCTCCCACTTCCTGGCTGTGAGGTCTCTCTGCAGTTCCCCAGAAAATCCCAGTTTCAGGAGCTGCTTGGAAAATGCACATAGAGAAGGGTGTGAGCTCAGAGTGGTGGTGACAGACAACTCTGAGAATCTGTGGGAGAATATTTAGTGCATGAGGAAGAAGCAGCATCCCCTTCCCGAGGAGATATGACTTTTTTTTTTTCCTCAGAGTAGCCTCAATTTCTAAATTCCTCCTGCCCTGAGCCAATAAATTGGAGTGCAGCTCAAATTTGAAGGCAGTGCTGGGAAGCAGGATGAGTCAGAGGGATATGGGCCTCTCCTAATTGGGCCTGGGAAGCTGTTTAAAGCAGAGAGGCAGCTGAGAACTTGGCAGGAATAAAAACAGGAGGGAGAAGCCATTGAAGTGGAAGTGCTGGAGGCACTGGCTGGCCCAGGGAGGGATGGTTGAAGCGAGGCAGAGCCCGAGCGGAGGTGTGTTGTGTCTTGGAGGCAAACATTAACAGCTCTGTGTGGCTGGGCTGCAGCTGGGGCAGAGCTTGGATCTCTTCTTTTTTCTCTTTTTCCCCTGAATCATCCTTTCTCTGCCTGGTTTCACTGAGTGCAGGGGATGGTGACCTGTGGTGGTTGTTTCCCCAGGCCCCGGCAGAGGCAGCGGCAGTACGTCCGCAGCACGTGGCTGACAGCCCCCAAGAACACCTGGCCCCGCTACAGCAAGACAGGTGAGGCTGCTGCTGCCCCCTCCCCTGGCACCACGCTGCTGCCAGCCGTGCCCACACTGCCACGGGCAGCTGGTCCTGCCAGCTGGGCTTCCCTGGAGCCTGGGCTGGGGGGAGCTGGAGCTGCTTTCCTCAACTGCCAGGCTGGAGCTGCTCCTCAGCTGGTGGAAATACCCCTGGTCCCAACAGGGAGGGCTCTGCCTGGTTGTGTTGTAGCATTGGGCCTTTTTTTCATCCCTTTTTGGAGGTAGGAGGTGATGAGGAGCAGTTCCCTTCTTGACAGAAGTATTGCTGGAAAATGAGAAATATCACAGGATCATAGAATTGTTTGGGTTGGGAGAAACCTTTGAGATCGTGGAGTCCACCCGTTCCCCCATCCCCGCCAGGGCACCGCTAACCCCTGGCCCTCAGCACCACATCTCCAGCCTTGGAAACCCCTCCAGGGATGGGGACTCCACCACAGCAAGAAATTGCTCCTCAGCTCCAACCTCAACCTCCCCTGGGCCAACTTGAGGCCATTTCTTCTTGTTCCTTGGGAGAAGAGCCCGACCCCACCTGGCTCCAACCTCCTCTCAGGGAGTTGTGCAGAGCCAGAAGGTCTCCCCTGAGCCTCCTTTGCTCCAGGCTCAACACCCTCAGCTGCTCCTCTCCAGATTTGTGCTGTCTGTGAGGAGATCAACCTGCCTGGGCTTCTTGGGTGGGTTTTGACTCATGAGGGAAGGGAAAGGAGTGAAGTTCTCTGGGCTCAGTGGTGTGAATGGTGTGATAAGAAAGCAGAGCTGCTGCTCCTGCCTCTGTGCTCTAGGTGGGCAGCAGTGACACCCACATCTCCTGCACCCCCAGGTATTGCCATGCAGCTGCTGGACACCAGGAGGGGGGTGCAGCACTTCACCTTCGAGCACCACCGCGACTACCAGCAAGTGCAGTTCAAGTTCCTGGATGCTGTGGAGTCCATGGACCCCAACAACATCGTGGTATGTTGTGGTCTCCCTGTGCTTCAGGGGCCTGACAGAAAGGTGGGGACAGGCTTTTGAGCAGGGCCTGTTGGGACACGACAAGGGGGGGATGGTTTGAAACTACAAGAGGGAGATTTAGACTAGAAAGAAGGGAGAAATTGTTGGTGCTGAGGGTGGGCAACCTGGGACAGGCTCTAACCAGAGAGGTGGTGGCTGCCCCATCCCTGGAACCATTGCAGGGGAGGTTGGAGGAGGCTCTGAGCAACCTGAGATAGTTGAACATGTCCCTGCTCCCTGCAGGGGGGTTGGATGAAGCAACCTTGAAGGTCTCTTCCCACCCAACCTACTCTGATTCCATGTTGTGGAGCTGGGTGGCCTGTGCTGTTACCTCCTGTGCTGTTACCCCTGTGTTCCCTGGCAGGGACATGAGCTGATCCATCCCAGTGCTTATTTTTTAGCTGGTCCAGTCAATCCCTGTGTCCCCTTTGCCTTCACCTTGGTGTGAGTGAGCTCCAGTGGCTGGTGGCCCTGCCCAAGGTGGCCATCCCAGGTAGCCCACTGGGCTAGGGGCCCCCAGGAGCTGCCTGCTTGGCTGAAAGGGCAGGAATAAAGCTCCCTTGTGTGAGCTCTTCAGCTGGGAAAGGAGCAATCGTGTACAAACCCATCGTCAGTGGGGAGCTATAAATACAACAGCTGTTAGTTTGAACTCCAGCCTGCATGAAACATGGCTTTTCTTGGTATTTCAGCAAAACGCCCTCTTTGTGCTGGGAGCTCCTCATGCGTGTCCAAGCTCTTTAAACTCTGGGGTAACATTTATAGTTTGCAGTGATAAGCAGCAGGGAAATTGCTCTGCACCCTACTGAACCATAACTGAGGTATTTTTGCTCTGCAAACCCTGGCCACATGAGCTGGGATCCATGCCCTGGAGAAGTTTCTTAAAGAGCCCATTGTCTGCTAAATAAAGTTTTCTTCCTCCTGCTTTCCCACCCTCTGCTCACGGCCACAGCTCCTCAGCTCTTCCTCTGCCAAGGGATTTGAATTATATGACACGAGGCAATTCCTCATGGCAGGGACCAGCCTGGGAGCTGGTGGCCTGAGGACAGCTTGGACATGGTCTCACACAGCCAGGCAGGGTCTTCCTCAACCCTGTTTAGTCTTGATGCTCTGTCCTTGGTCTGGTTTGGAGATATCCAAGAGCTTGGGTAAGATCCAGCAGATGGTTTGGCCAGTGCCAGGAGAACTTCAACCCCCTGACCAGTTTCTTTGATAACCAGTCTCAGTGTAGCTGGAGCCAGGTCTGGTTCCACCATGCAAGGTGGTATTTTGGGGGTCCTGCTCCCAGAATGCTTTTTCTGCTCTTGCTCGTGGATTCCAAAGGTTTTGCTGGTGAAGTTGAGCATGAAGAGCACTTTTCCTCATCACAATGAACCCTCAGTGCTGCAGCCCTCCCAGAAAAGACTAGAGAGGAACTTAAGAGCAAGGAAGGAAGGGGTGAAACATCAGGGAAGTGTCACCAAGGCAGAGGGGCTGGAACACAAAGGCTTTGTGCTGTAGGTGGTCATGGTGGCCACCACCCTCCAGATGTGCAGCTTCTGGAGCTTTTGCAGCTCTGTTTTTTAGGTTTTTTGGGGGAAAAAACCAATCCCCAAACTGAACTGTAAGGAGATTTCAAGGAGCTTCAGGATTTTCATATTGAAACTGAGTTTTCTTAGAATCATAGAATCATTTAGGTTGGAAAAGACCTTTAAGATTGTTGAGTCCAACCATTAACCAGTCCAATATTAACCAGTTTCAGGTACTTGGAAGAAGTAGATCATTTATAATACAATGATTGAATGCAGAGGTTGTTCAGGGATTCCAGAATTTATCTTCTGAAGCCTGGAATAAAATATTTTTAACCATTCAGGAGCTGGATCCTGGGATTGTAATAGATGTGTCAAAGTGTCCTCTCAGCACCCAGAGGAAGCAAAAAGCTGCTCAGATGCTCAGGATTGTGAAGGGATAGAGAATAAACCAGAGAAGTCTCTACACCAGCTGCCTGCATCGTGCAGCTCCTTCAAAGGGAGCTGGGGGAGAGGCAGAGGAGGACAGCAGAGATGATCAAAGGCCTGGCATGGCCTCAGCACTGGAAAAGCTGGGTCAGCTGGGAGGGAGCTGCCATGGAGGGCTCAGATCCTGCTTGGAGTGGGGAGAGATCTCCCTGGTGCAGGGCTGGAGCTGGCAGGTGGGGATGGAGGGAAGTTCTTTGGTGATGTGCCATTTCTATCTGTCAGAGCTGGGGTGCTTGGAAGGACCTGGGTGAGTGAGTGAACAAATTCATGAGAGGAGACACCATTAGTATCACTGGTGTCTGACAGTGGGAGTCATCACGTGTGCCCAGCTTGGTGCCCTCCCTCCCAGGCATCTGGAGACAGGGCAAGCAGGACCCAGCTCTGACCCAGGGTGGCTGTTCTTGGGTTCTTTTCATCCATCATTTTAGCTTTTTTTGTATATGGAGCATCCCCAGCCCAGCCCTACACTGAGTATGGCTCTGTGATGGGATCTCCTGACCTCCAGGGGCAGGAACAGCCCCTTGCTCTCACACAAACCCAGTGATTTGTGCCTGAGGTGTGATTGTGCCCCTGCTCCCCTGCAGCTGCTGCTCCAGATGAACCCCTACCACGTGGACTCCCTCCTGCAGCTCAGCGACGTGTGCCGGATGCAGGAGGACCAGGAGATGGCCCGTGACCTCATAGGTAAGAGCTGAGGTGAGGAGCAATGTCCTGACCTGCAGTAGGAACCAAAGTTGGGTTTGGTTTGGGGTCATTTCAAGAGAAGTGACAAACCAGAAGGGTTGGTTTGGCCCCACGTCTGTGACTCTGTGTTCTCCAGGCCAGCAGCTTTTGCTGGAGGCTCTTAAATAGATTCAGACCTGCTTGTCCAGTGCTCCAGTGTCCACCTTCAAAGTGAACAGCAGGTTTGGACCAGGCTGCCCAGGGAGGTGCTGGAGTCCCCATCCCTGGAGGGGTTCAACAGACGAGTAGATGTGGGGCTTGGGGACATGGTCTGGGGGTCAGGGAGATGCTGGACAAAGGTTGGACTTGATGATCCTTCTTTTCTCCAGCTCAGCAGCCCCAGGGCTCTCAGCCTTTCCTGGGCACAGAGATGCTCCAGTCCCTCAACATCTTCTGGGCTTTCTCCAGCAGCTCCTTGTCTCTCTAGACCTGGAGAGCCCAGCTCTGCCCCCAATACTCCAGGATTTTGCCCAGATACCCCAAATCAACCATTTTCCAAGCAGCGGGGCTCTGTGGGGTGCTGGGGGGGTGGTGGTGACATGCTGAGGTGGTGACCTCCCCTGACACTGTCCCCCCTGCCCCCAGAGAGGGCTCTGTACAGCCTGGAGTGCACCTTCCACCCTGTCTTCAGCCTCACCAGTGGCACCTGCAGGCTGGACTACCGGCGGCCCGAGAACAGGTACGTGGCACACGGGCCCTGCCCCACTTTGGACACACAGACCCAGATTCACAACATCTGCTGTGTCACTGCTCTGGTGGGGACCTGGAGTGTCCCTGTCCGCCAGAACAAGCTGGGCAAGGAGCCACGGGGCTCCCCAGATGGGTGCTGGGATCCCAGCAGCTCCTGCACTGAGGGTTCTTTGCAAAGCATCCCCTTTCCCCAGGGATTTCTTACTGGGGCATTAACTGTTCCTCCCCCTCACGTCGTTCTCATGGCATTAGGAGCCCTCAGCCCAAAATGTGATTATTTTTGTCACATCCCCCCTCGTTGCATGTTTATGGCTGTGCTTGGTCACTGTTCCTGCCCAGCCTTCCTCCCCAGCACTCGCTGCTGCTGGCCCAGCTCTTTATGTAATGCCAGCTCTGCAGCTGCTGGGAAAGGTGACTTTATTCTGGGAATTTTCCAGTCAGCTGACCCGAGTTCTCTCCCATCCTGCTGCTCTACCTGGAGCTTGCTCACGTTTCCAGTACCCACTCGCTGATGGGCTTCGTGCCATCTGTGACCTGAACACCCTGATCTGTAGCACCAGTTTGGGTGCTGGTCCTTCCCCTGCACACCCCGTGTCACCATCCCTGCATGACTGGGAGGGCTGGACAAGGCAAGATGTGGATTTGGGGGATTTACTCTGTCTGTGACATCTATAGTGCACCAGACTGAGTTCCCTGGACCCCCTGGGGGGTGAGAAGCTGATGGTGGGTCCCTGGTCTTTAGTGGCCTGAGGTGCTTCTCTCTAAATCTGTCTCTAAACCCTGCTCCTCTTCCACATTCAGGGCTTTCTTCCTGGCTCTCTTCAAACACCTGATGTTCCTGGAGAAGAGAGGCTGTCCCCGGACAGCCCTGGAGTTCTGCAAGCTCATTCTGAGGTAGGTGCCTCCACCCAGGGCTGTGGGGTGAGACAGGGTGTCTCAGGCCTGGGGGGACCACCCACCACACCTAACCTGGGTGGGACAGGAGCTCCAGAGGTGCTCTACTGCTCCCAGCCTCAGCAAGGGCTTGTTTCCACTCCTTACAACCACAGCATCACAGGGGAGTTTGGGCTGCATGCTCTTACCTGTGGTGCTGCTCTGGAGAGAGATGATTGTTGAGGAGGAGACTGAACCAGGTGAGACCTTGCTCTTGGCTGCCGAGCTGTGGGCCTGGCAGGTCCACAGAGCCCAGAGCAGATGTAGGAGGGTCCCTGCAGCCTGCTGGGTGTGTGCCCATTGATCCCTCTCCTGTTGGGAGGGCTCTTACCCCTCTGCAGGGTGTTGCATCACCATCCTGGCCATGCAGGAGTGGTTGTGCTCCCATTATCTCCACTTGCTGAGTCACGGAACCTCTCTGGGTGCCAGTGGGGAAGTCTTGTTTCACTTAGAAATGAGGGCAGATGCTGCAGCTTTGTGACATTGAATTTTGTTTCCTCTGAAGCCTGGATCCAGAGAATGACCCCCTGTGTGTGCTGCTGCTGATAGATTTTCTGGCCCTCCGAGCTAGAGAATACACCTTCCTGACCCGCATGTTCCAGGAGTGGGAGGTGAGTTCCCTGGCAGGCCTGGAGGTTTTCACAGCCAGGTTAGCCCTTGGAGGGGCACCTCGTGGCCAGGAGGGAGTCCCAACAGCATCAGGATGACCCGTAAAGGCTGAGGTGCTTGTTCTTGTAATCCTAGGACCCTGCAAACAATGATACAGGCTCAGAGTTGCTTACTCAGCTGTGGGGGCACCGAGCCAGCAGCTGGAGAGTAACTGAATCCAGCAAGTGATCCTGTGTGCCCATGTTGCCAAGAAGCCACCAGCAGCCTGGCTTGTGTCAGCACCAGTGTGGGCAGCAGGAGCAGGGCAGGGATTGTCCCCCTGGACTGGGCACTGGGGAAGCCCAACCTCCAATCCTGGGGTCAGTTTTGGTTGAGGTTGGAGCTGAGGAACAATTTGTTGGTGGGCAGGGCTGTGAAGGGCTGTGCCAGGCTGGGCAGGGCAGTGGTGGAGTCCCCAGCCCTGGAGGGGTTTCCAAGCCCTGGAGATGTGGTGCTGAGGGACAGGGGTTAGTGGTGCCCTGGCAGGGATGGGGAATGGTTGGACTCCATGATCTTAAAAGTCCCTTCCACCCTAAACAATTCCATGTTTCTATGAGCAAGCAGCCCCACCCTGTTCCCAGCCCCACAGAGGTCGTTCTGCAGCACATCACTTCTCCCCCCATCTCTCCAATCCTGCAGAGTCACCGGAATCTGTCCCAGCTGCCCAATTTTGCCTTCTCTGTGCCTCTGGCCTATTTCTTCCTGAGCCAGCAGGAGCAGCGGCCGGAGCTGGAGCGGAGCCAGGCCCGGGAGAGATCTGCCCGGCTCATCCAGCTCGCCCTGGTCATGTTCCCAAGTGGTAAGTCTGTCCTCACCGGTAAGTCCATCCCCACAGGCTCTGCTGCTCTCTTCATCTGTGGGAGCAAAGCTGGATTCCAACCACAGAGGCCGGGAGGAATTTGCCTGGGGATTGCAAATGGTCTCAGAGATGGGAGCCCTGATTTGCAGCAGCAGGTTTAGTGTGGTGGTGGTGGTGGTAGGATTTGGACCAAGAGAGCAGTTTCTGCCTCTTCATTAGATGGTGCAGGCTCAGGGAGGTTGAGAACCAGGGCTTGGAGCAGGAAAAGTCTTCATGCCAGGCTCACCCAGAGCAGAGACAGCTCCTGGTTGGCTGAGCTCTCCATGGGTGCCCTTCGCTCCTCCTTTCATCCCGTTGGTGCTGCTGCCCATGAAAGGAGACCCACAGCCCCTCTGGGCTCGGAGGAGGGTGTGTCTGCATGGGCAGGAATAACCAGCTCTCAAACAGAGCTTTGGTTTGTGTTGGCTGAAACCATCTCCTCTGCTGCTTGTCACAGAGGCTGAAATAAAGCCCTTGTTGAAGTTCAAAGGCCAGGGGCGTTAAGTGCAGGAAACTGCATCTTTATTTCACTGGGGAACGGGAAAAGTTTGGGGTTTGTTTACTCTGGATCTGTTTCCATAACCCCCTCCTCATGTCGTGGGTGCCCTGAGGGGTGCTGGCCCCCAGGATGGGGCTGTCCCTGCAGCAGTGACCAGCCTCTCCTTGGTGCTCCTCACCAGACACGAGCTCTGTGACTCTCTCCCACAGTTCTGACACCACTGCTGGATCACTGCAGCGTGCAGCCCGACGCCAGGGTCTCATCCCACCCCTTCTTTGGGCTGAACGCTCAGATCAGGTAAGCCCTGGAGATGTTCTTGGCAAGGAGGAGGAGTCTGTTTGGCTGGTAGCAGAGCTTCTGCCTCCTCGGGCAGACAGTGGAGCTGGGAGACTGCAGAGGAGAATATTTGCTTTTCCCAGGCAGGCTGTTAGGTGCTTGAGTGATGGATTCATAGAATTATTTAGGTCAGAAAAGACCTCCAGGATCAGCAAGTCCAACATCTCCCTGACTCCCAGACCATGTCTCCAAGCACCAAATCTACTGGTTTGTTGAACCCCTCCAGGGATGGTGACTCCCCCACCTCCCTGGGCAGCCTGGTCCAGTCCCTGACCACTCTGCCAGTAAAGAACTTCTTCCTAATGTCCAATCTAAACCTCCCCTGGTGCATCTTGAGGCCATCACCTCTTGTCCTGCCATTAGTTACTTGGGAGAAGAGCCCAACACCAGCCTCACCCCAACCTCTTGAGTAGTTGTAGAGAGCACTGAGGTCTCCTCTCGGCCTCCTCTTCTCCAAGCTAAACAATCCCAGTTCCCTCTGGTGCTCCTGATACAAAATGTTCTCCAGACCCCTCACCAGCTTTGTTGCCCTTCTCTACACCCTCTCCAGCACCTCCAAAAAGTGCTGATGGACCCACCTCACCTTCAGGTGGACGGGTCAGGAGTTCAGAGTGGAGCTTGTTGGTGCACGTAGGGAGGGAGCAGGACGTGTGCATGCTCTCGGGGCAGGCTGTCTCCTGCCAGTCTGGATTTCCCTGACACGTGGTCCTCCTCAACACACAAACCGTCTCCCCCTCGGGTCAAGGCAGCCTTCACTTTCATCTCATGGCTGTGCCTGTCCTAAAAATAGATGGGAGGCAGAAAAACTGGTGAAGTTGGATGGAAATAGCCAAGTGGGGAGCCTGCGAGTGCTCTCCTCGTGTTCTCACGCCGAGGCACGGTGTGGAGTGGAGCCCTTGCCAGGAGCTGCAGTGGGGGGGAGGAGAGTGCCCTGGATAACCCCTGTCTCCCACAGCCAGCCCCCTGCCTTGAACCAGCTGACAGCCCTCTACGTGGGGAGGACCCACGCCCTGTGGAAGGACCCAGCTGTCATGGCCTGGCTGGAGACCAACGTCCACGAGGTCTTGCACATGGTGGACGCCCGGGATCCGCTGGTGGAGGAGTCTGAGCACAAGTGAGTGTGGAAGGCAGAGGGGAATGGCTCCCGTGCCATGCATGTGCCCACCAAGGAGCTCTGTCCTGAGCTGGGGCTTGGAGTTGTAGAATCAAATCCGTCCCTCCTGCAGGAGGAAGATGCGGTACCAGAGCGCTCCCAGGAACATCTACAGGCACGTCATCCTCTCCGAGATGAAGGAGGCCACAGCAGCTCTACCTCTGGTGAGGGGCCCTCGTGGGGCATGAGCACTGGGCATGTCCTAAACCCCAGCTACAAGCGTCCTCCTGCCCTCCCAGTGTCCCCACAGCTTCCTGGGGGGTGTGGGCAGGTTGGGCTGCAGTGGGTGCCCACCTCTGTCCACCTGATCCCACCATCACCCTGTCTCAGTGTTTGCCACTGCTGGTGACACAGCCTCGCCTCTTTCTTCTCCCCCTCCCCAGGAGGTGACGTCGCAGCCGGTGATGGGGTTCGACCCCTTGCCTCCTTTGGACTCCATCATTTCCTACACCAGACCAGAGAGGTACCTTCTCCACCCCTGGTTTCCCTGCTGGCCTGTCCCTGGCACACCCTCCACCCCAGGCTCGGGTGCCCGGGGGTGCTCAGGGCTGATGTCCTCTCCATCTCCAAGGATGAGCCTTGTGGTGCTGCCAACAGGCAGGACTGGTCCTGCTGCTTCCCTTGGTGTTCACCACTGGAGATGGTGGCTGTTGGCAGCCATCAGGGCCACTGGGAAATTTTGGCTGCTTCTCAGCTGAGGTGGTTTGGGGTAGATAGAGGTTTGAGGGTGGCCAGCCATGAGGTGGAGGTGAAGGTGTCCTCTGCAGTGCCTCAGCTCAGAGACAGGGCTCAGAGAGGCGCCGTGCAGAGCTCTGGGCACCGTGGTTCTCTCCACACTGGTTAAGAAGCCAAGTTCTGAGCCACCCCCTTAACCTCAGTGCCCCTCGTGTCTTCCAGAACGAATCATCCCTCCAATGAAAGCACTTTATCCCTCTTCTTCCGCTCACTGCTGCCCAACTTCAACCTGCAGGTAGGTGTGGGGGGACCAACACAGGCCAACGTGGTTCCCCAACGGGGAACTCTGCTGCCCCAGCTCCGCTCTCTTGCAGGGGGACGTCAGGCACGACGGGGAGGAGGAGGCTGGAGCAGGGCAGGACCTCAACCAGGGGGTGAACAGGCTGATGGCGGCCATGCGGGACATGCTGGCCAACATCCAGTTCCAGGAACCCCCCCGAGATGACAATCCTGAAGGCGACGGGGACTGGGACTGAGCCCAGAGCGCGCCTTTCCCCCTCCCCATCCCTCTGTAATCACCCCCGACCCCAATAAAGCCACGCAAACCTCTCCCTGCCTGATGGGCTCTGGCTGGGGTGTGTGGCTGCCATCACCAGCAGCTTCCCCAGCTCTCGGTGGGGAGCAAGGACTGGCTGAAGGTGGCAGAACTAATCACAGCAGCTGTCAGCTTAGTCCCCTTCTGGCCTCTTCCAAGCACATTTGCTGCCCTGGTCTTGTCTTTAATGGCCATGGAGGTTTTTTTTCCCCTCTTCTGAGCCCTGCAGCATCCTGCAAACTCACAGAACACATTTTCTGTGCCCTCTTCTGAACCCTTTGTGCTTCCCCCACCCTGAAGCACCACAAAACACTCCAGGCTCATCCAGTTTGCTGGTGCAGGGTCCCCACTCCAGTGCCACCCCTCGGGGGCTGCTCCCGGGGGAGCCCGGTGCTACCAGAGTTGAGCCGGGACCAGAAACGATCCCCCCCAGCCCTCCCTTTGTTTCCTCCCTCATTTCCCCTTGCAGAGCCAGGAATGAGGTCAGCAGTTCTCACCCCTTGCTGCCCATGAAGCCTTATTTTATTTTTCTGCTGTGTAACGGTGTATTTGTGGCTTTAATGCTGAGCAAGGCTGCCCGGAATCCATCCTCCCCTCCCATCCCCGCTGGCACCACCCGAATCCCACCGGAGCCCCGCTCGTTTCCCCCCCCCACAGTGTCTCGCTCGGATTTGCAGACTCGACGTTTTTCTGGCTCTCTGTTGATAAAGCTTCAAAANCCCCAAGGTGTGAGGGCACCCCAGGGGTACCCAGGCCTGCAAGGAGCAGGGGACTCCCCAAAACACACGTGGTGCAGGAACACCACCCCAGGGTACTTGGGGACCCCAAGGTGGATGGTCTCCCTGGGGTGCAGGGATTCCCTCGAGGCACCCAGGACACTTGGGGACCCCTCAAAATACACAGTCCTTCCAGGGCGCAGGGATCTCTGAGGGCATCCAAGACATTTGGGGACCCCAAGGTGCATAGTCCCCCCAGGGCACAGAGAACCCCTGTGGCTTGCAGCCCCCTAAGGTGTCCACGCACCCGCAGGACACATGGGACCCTCAGGCCGTTGGTGACCCCAAGCAGTTGGTGTCCCCAGGGGTCCAGCAGCCCCAGCCTCCGCAGCAGCTCCCTGGGGTGCTGCTGTCATGCGGGTGCCCACCCCCCTTGGGAGGAGGAGCCCTGGGAGCCGGCTTTAAAGTGGGGCAGAGAAAGGGCCTTTTCTTCCCTATCCCCCTGAGCTGGCGGGCGGGCGGGCGGGCAGCGGCAGAGACATGGGGCAGGGCTGGCGAGGAGGCTGGAAACCACACCGGGGGTCCCCGTGACGTCCCCGTGTGGCAGGGTCCCCATCCCCAATTCCTCCACATCCCCTCGGCCTGGCTGCAGGAGCACTCGTGGGGTGGGCCAGGGGATTGAGGGGGGGAGGTGGGTGCTGCAGGGGCCCCAGGGGGCTTGTCCCCCAGCTGGGGGGACCCCAGGGCTGAGGCGGGGGCCATGTCGACGTTGGCCCCCCTGCGCCTGCTGCGGGAGCCCTGGAACGCCAGCGAGGGCAACCAGAGCAACGCCACGGCCGGGGCCGGCAGCGCCTGGTGCCAGGGGCTGGACATCCCCAATGCTCTCTTCCTCGTGCTGGGGCTGGTGAGCCTGGTGGAGAACCTGCTGGTGGTGGCCGCCATCCTGAAGAACAGGAACCTGCACTCGCCCACGTACTACTTCATCTGCTGCCTGGCCGTCTCCGACATGCTGGTGAGCGTCAGCAACCTGGCGGAGACCTTCTTCTTGCTGCTGCTGGAGCATGGGGCGCTGGTGGTCCAGGCCAGCATCATCCGGCACATGGACAACGTCATCGACCTGCTCATCTGCAGCTCCGTCGTGTCCTCCCTCTCCTTCCTGGGGGTCATCGCCGTGGACCGCTACATCACCATCTTCTACGCCCTGCGCTACCACAGCATCATGACGCTACAACGGGCCGTGGTGACCATGGCCAGCGTCTGGCTGGCCAGCACCGTCTCCAGCACCGTCTTCGTCACCTACTACCGCAACAACGCCATCCTCCTCTGCCTCATCAGCTTCTTCCTCTTCATGCTGGTCCTCATGCTGGTGCTCTACATCCACATGTTCGCCTTGGCCCGTCACCACCTCCGCAGCATCTCCAGCCAGCAGAAGCAACCCACCGTCTACCGCAGCAGCAGCCTGAAGGGAGCTGTCACCCTCACCATCCTCTTGGGCGTCTTCTTCATCTGCTGGGGGCCTTTCTTCTTCCACCTCATCCTCATCGTCACCTGCCCCACCAACCCCTTCTGCACCTGCTTCTTCAGTTACTTCAACCTCTTCCACATCCTCATCATCTGTAATTCCGTCATTGACCCTCTTATCTACGCCTTCCGGAGCCGGGAACTCCGACGGACGCTGCGGGAGGTGATGTTGTGCTCTTGGTAGGACAACGGGACGGCCGGTAACGGCACGGACAGACAGATGGACGGATGGGACACATCACAGGGTGTTCC
>VYZX01020441.1:3148-16050 GCA_013401335.1 Brachypteracias leptosomus | reverse complement strand
AACAAAGAAGGTCTGGTTGGGGACATAAAGGCTGGGGACAGACTTGGCTGTAGTGACCATGAGATGGTGGAGTTCAGGATAAGGCTAGGATCTCAACCCTGGACTTTAGGAGAGCTAACTTTAACCTTTTCAGAAACCTACTTGGAAGAATCCCATGGGTTAGGGCTCTAGAGGGTAGGGGAGCCCAAAAGAGCTGGTTAATATTTAAGCACCACTTCCTAGAAGTTCAAGTTCAGTGCATTTCTATGAGTAAAAATCAAGTAAAGGAGGCCAGGGAGCTGCATGGATGAGCAAAGAGCTTCTGGAAAAATTCAAATTGGTAAAGGAAGTTTATGGTATGTGGAAAAAGGGACTGGCCACTTGAGAGAAATATAGGAACATTACAAGATGCAACAAGGAGGGCTAAGGACCTCTTGGAATTATATCTGGAAAATGTAAAAGCCAAAGAGAAGGGCTTCTTCAAGTACATCAGTAGCAAAAGGAAGACTAGGGAAAATGCGAGCCTGCTGCTGAATGAGGTGGGTGCCCTGGCGATGAAGGATACAGAGAAGGCAGAGTTCCTGAATTCTGCCTTTCCTTCAGTCTTTATTGCTAAGACTGGTCCTCAGGAATCTCGGGCCTTGGAGATAAGAGAGAGTTTGGAGGAAGGAAGGAAAGAAGTTAAATGTAAAGGAAATCATGCTTAACTAGTCTGATAACCTATGATGGTGTGATTAGCTGGGTAGATGAGGGGAGAGCAGTGAATGTTTACCTTGACTTCAGAAAGGTTTTTTGACACTGTCTCCCATAACATCCTCATAGGTAAGCTCAGGAAGCGTAGATTAGATAGGTGGACAGCGAGGTGGATTGAGAACTGGCTGAACAACAGAGCTCAGAGGGTTATGATCACCAGCACAGAGTCTAGTTGAAGGCCTGCAGCTAGTGGTGTTCCCCAAGGGTCAGTACTGGGTCCAGTCTTGTTCAACATATTCATCAATGACCTGGATGAAGGGATGGAGTGTACCCNACTGCTGGAGAGAGTCCAGTGGAGGGCTACAAAGATGATTAAGGGACTGGAACATCTGTTTTATGAGGAAAGACTGAGACACTTGGGTCTGTTTAGCCTGGAAAAGACTGAGAGGGGATCTTATCAATGCCTACAAATATCTAAAGAGAAGGTGTCATAAGCATGTGGCCAGTTTATTTTCAGTGGTGTTCGGTGATAGGATGAGGGGCAACAAGCACAAACTAGAACACAACAAGTTTCACCTAATCTTAAGGAGAAACTTCTTTCCTGTGAGGGTGACAGAGCTCTGGAACAGGCTGCCCAGAGTCTCTTTCTCTGGAGACTTTTAAAACCTGCCTTGATGCATTTGTGTGCAATCTGTTCTTTCAGGTTGCATAAAAAAGGAATCTTGTCATAGTTTGTATGTTTAAAATTTTTAGTCCCTAAAAATATCTAAATGCAAGAGAATTCTCAGCTTTTGTTTTAAAACATATTTTCAGGTCCTCTGTTTGAAGAGATGCTGTGAAAATGCTGCCACAAATACACCCAGAATGGACGTGGGAAAGAAGACTGGAACACTGAATCAAAAACTGACAAACAATTATGTTTTAACTCTCATAGTTTTTAAAGAAATCACATAACTTAATATTTTTTACAATATAATAGAGGGGTTTCATCTGTACATTTTCCTGCCCCTGTGGTTTAAGGAAAAGAAAAATCTTTCTTAGATAAGTGTTCCTAAGTGCAAACATTGAGGGAAAGTTGGAGTAGAACTGAATGATGACTAACTTTTGAGTCTGAATTGGCATTGCAATATGCATATTCTATATTTAGTTTGAAATAGCTTCCTTTTAAAACAAGCCACAGTCATTTTAATCATTTGTGAGTTCATTGAGTGCTGGAGCCATGTGGTTATGTGCATTTATACTATATTGTTTGGATTCTTGTGTGTGCTTTGTAGCTTATGTCCCCTGTGCACAGCTTTATTTACCTCTATGCAGTAGCTAGGGTGACTTCATAAATCATAGATTAAGTAAGAGAGAACACATAGAGCTACTTTAATGAGGAGACAGGGAATGGAGGAGTGTTTATTTTGTACATAGCTACATAATAGTAAATATATGTCACAAATATCTACTCTGTAATTTTACAGAGTATCATGTTTGGTTGTTTTCTTGCTCATAAACTATAATTTTGTATTGAAACCCCAACATTCAGTGAGAGAACTCTTAGCAACAAAAGTCTGTCCCATTCATTCTTCTACTTCATATAGTGGCACAAATAATAACTGATAAGATGCAAAATATTTGCCATGTATGGAGCAATGAAAGTGATATGAAAGGACATCACATGGACTTTGTCTTATTTCCCGTGTCTTGTACTGTCATGTAGGTTGCTTTTAGTGATAGTTTGATTGGGGCTTTTTGTAAGAGAAGGAGGCTGGTGCCCTTGAAGTAGTATTTTTCAGATGTTACAAAACATATATGTTGAAATGATCTCCCTAAGCAGAAGAAGAGGCAACTGCATTAATGCAAATATTAAAAAACTTGATCAGCTTACCAAGTCAAACCAGTTACACTGACTGTATAATGTAATCCGTGCTACACTGCAAATTATTACCTTCTACCTTTTGAAAATGGCAAGCAGTTGATAAAGCCCTCTGAGAAATTTGCCAGCCCTCTGCCCATCCATCTGTCCTACCATATCTGGCTTTTGGAGAAACAGCTGTCTTTAAGCATTATACAGTAATTCTATGCCAAAGGAACACATGCATTACTACAGCTAGTATTGTCTTGTGCGTCCTAAAGGTGATTAATTTTTTAACAAGTTTTAAGAGATACATTCATTTATTCAATAGGTTGAGCAATAAGCATGAACTGTCAAATGTAGGTTGCTTCCTATTGTTTCAGTTAAGTAGCTGAAACATCCCAATGGAAAAGCAAAATATTTATGCCACAGTTTCTGTTAGTGTCACACAAAATTATATGCAGCATTCATAATGAAGAAATAACAGTAAGGTTACATTGTTTTGAGCAAACACAAAAAACGAATAAATCTCAAGGCTCAACGGTTTATTCCAATAAGAAAACTAAATTTTTGCAAAATGAAACAACCATTCTGTTACTATGCTATACCACATAATGTGTACTATTTACTTACTACTATTATTTATCTGTGGTTTTCAGCTGTGTGGTTTGAGAAGTAATGGGAGATATGAAATAGTGAAAAGAGTAGAGAATTACTCAGAATATGATACACTCAATCACTTGGATGAGATTCATCCTATTGAAGGGTGCAAGTTGGTTGCCCTACTGTAGTCAGTTGGGGCTTTTATACAAAATCAAGGGTACTTCCCACTACAGTCTCTATCCACCACTGGAGAACGAGCCTCCCATAAACCTTTTGTCATATTTGTGAGCCTTGTGTACATGTCTTAGGTGCTCTAGGGCACCTTAAATGCCAATACAGAGCTATCTTCAGGCTTATGAATGTTAATCTAGATGACCTCAGTGTAGATGTCTGCACTTGAACTAGTCATCTTACTTTGTTATTCATGAAAAAAAAGATGAAAAATATTAGACTATGATTTGTATTACTATGCTGTGTTGGGTGAACTGCCTGCTAAAATGCTCATTTCTCTCTGCTGCACAAGGAGCTTAGTGTTCAGCTCAGACACAGGCTTACATGTGGTCAGATGAATCCCAGGGGTTTTAGTATAAATGAAAAGTGCCTGTTGAAAATACTAGGCACTAGCAATCTAGATCTTCCTCTTGACTAAAAAAGTAACTCATAGAAACTCTAATCTCAGAAAGTGTTAGCTTCCTTGCTCCTGTTAAGCAGAAGCAGATCAACACAATTACCAGGTTAATTCTTACACTATCCTACCATCAAGTAAGTTGAGGATGCACAAGGAGTTGGGAGGTGACACAGATGGGATAGTTGACCTCAAGTGACCAAAGGGATTTCCCATGAAATAACAGCAATAAAACTGGAGGTGAAGGTTGGTAGGGGCTGCCGTTACTTGGGAACTGGCTAGGCAGTTGATGATGAGCAATTGTTTTCTTTTGCATCACAAGTTTTTCTTGTGTGTTTTTTTTTTCACTCCCTCTCTTTGTTGTCTTTTTTTTTTTCCCCCTTCTATTTAAAAAAATATATATAAACTGTCTTTATCTTAACCCACAATTTTTCTCACTGTTACCCCTCCAATTCTCTTTCCAATTCTGCTAGGAGGGATCAAGCAAGTGGCTGTGTGGGGGTTAGCTGCCTACTAGCGTTAAACTATGACACTGACCCAAGGTTATTGGCTGGCTTAAAATAGACCTATTCACAGCAGTCATTCCAATAAATTTCCTCTAATTTGGAATAAGGCATTGGATTTGATTGCTATGTTAGTCTGTTCAGATTATGAGTATTTCTGGAACAGAACCATGCTTTACATAGTACTGATCACATATAAAATAAATTAATAACAAAATTCTAGCGTGTTCAGATTTGTCCCTTGGCTGGTCAGGAAGTTTCAATCTGATATTTTCAGTGAGGTCAGACCAATTGACTAGGATGGGGAAGTAATAAAAAAAGGTATCTGAAGAATGAAGAACCAGGAAAACTTCAGCAAGATTTCTATTGGAATTCCAGGTATTGAAATTCCTGAAAATACGTAGTCTGATTTTCAGCTGCATGTTCTCAGCAGCCTCAATGTAAAGAGCTTTAAGAGGCTTTGGCATAATATATCTGGTAGGTGCTTTAGCCTAATCTATGCTATTACATGACTTCTCAGCATGTCAACTGGCTGTTTTCCAGTTTGGTTGTGTCCTAATACACCAGTTCAGCAATTCATCCAAAATATCCCTTTACTAAAGAGGACATCAGTAACATTTATGCTATTAATTCAGCAATTTTTTCTCAAAAGCTGCACTGAACTACAAGGGATAAAATAATTAGATGTAAATTAATGTCCATATTTATATGTAGTTAATTAAAATACTTCCTTTTATGTCCCTAGTTTTATGCCAACACCATGTCCTTTTAAAGGCCTGTCTTTAAACATGCTGGAAACCTATTCAATCCCTTCATTATAATCTACCAGATCTTTATTTTTTTACATACTCCTATCTTAATTGTTAGACTGGCGATGCTTTTCTATTTTACTTATCTTTGAAGTCCATTCCACTCCACTCCATTCCATTCCATTCCATAAGTATTGATTACCTTAGGTTTTTGCAAAACATAAAATGCAGGAAAAGTTGCAGTTTGTGACTTTAGATATTAATTAAATATAAAAATTAATTTTGTACATAACATAAGAAAGAACTCTGTGAAACTGTAAATCCAAACAATTAGAAATGCATGCCATGTCTGTGGTTGTATTGGGAGTCTACCCCCTTTTTTCTGGAATTTTCATATTCCCAGTAGTGTGGTCAGCCTGCTGGAATCCACAAGTCAAATGGCTGCTGGACATGTGCAGATCTATTTTACATTGTAAGACCAAGAGAGGGGAAAAACCTCACCATAGTCTGTGCAGTTGATTTATGCATGTACCACATAATTTTAGCTCACAGGTCCAAATAATCCCAGAGAGAAATATAGGGCACTGCACCAGAGAAGTAATTTTCTGCCTTTTAATTTTTAAATGTTAGTAGGTATGGAAATGTTCTACCCATGAGTCAAGGGAAGGATAGACTGTCCCTTTTGTCCCCAAGAATAAAGAAGTCATTCAGTCAAACCTCAATAATTTAGGAAATTAATAATGATATCAAATATTTTTTTATTGTTCTGTGCAAATATTTTAGGCATTTTTGTCATTATTATTAATTACATTTTACACAATAAAAGCAAACTTAGTACATATTTAAAAAAAATACAAAATGTTCTGTTCTTTATATGTTCCTTATCATGCCCAGAGAATGAATGATTGGATTAATAAATGAATGAATGGTAAAGAGACAAAAAGGTAAAAAAGACAAAAAAGATATGTACTGTCACTGTTATATGATTAGCTTGTGAAGCCATGACATTTTAGGATGTACAAAAATGCTCATTTTGCATATTCATAATATCAAAATATTCATATTATCAAAAGAGTGTAAAGAAAGCTCATGTTTATGAGGAAGTCATTTGCCTATTTAACTTAGATAATATTGTTGAAAGACTCCATTAGATACTGAAGGGTTTTTTCTTTTTTAAAATGTGTACATGGTCTGAGAATATTCCAAGTGAGTAAATAGGATGATTAAGCTAGGGGTTTTTTTGACAGTGATGGCATTGTGACAAGAGATTCTGTCTGTGAAGATTAAAATGGCAATCAACATGGTTTTATGGAAAATGTATCTTGTGAAACAAGTATGATGTCTTTGTACATGATGAATTTAGTTGATAACTGCATTGACATAATACAGTTAAAATACTATAAAGCAGTTGCCCCCGTGCTTCTTTAAACTCTGATGAAAATACTGCTATGCAAAATCAACAAAGCTTAAATATCAGCTATGAAAAATGTTTCAGAAAGTAACTACAAATGAAGTATTATTGTACAACAGGATGCTTAACCAGATGCCTCTGAAAAGTTAGTTCTTGCTTTTCAACCTCTTCATCAATGATCTGGTCAAATTTGCTGATAACTAATGAGTGATAAGTAATGGAGAAAGACCAGCTCTGCTAAATCATATTGCTTAAGAAATTTAGATTTCTCTGGACAGCATATGTTTTAACAGAGCCAAGTGAAAAGGCATACATCAAGGAACAAAATATGTAGGTCACACTTGCAGGATAGGAAATGGCATCCTGGTGTTCAGTGACATTGAAAGACTTAGAGGAAATAGTAGCTAATTAATGAACTTGAGCTCCCTGGACAACACTATAGCTAAGTAGGTGAACATGTTTTTAAGATGCATAAGTACAAAAATATTAAATAGAACTGAGGAGTGTTAGTGTACAGCACTTGAGAGAACTTTACTAGCATGTGTACATGCATTTTTGGTGACTGTCTTTAAGAGGATACAAAAATATAAAAAATAGTATGGAAAAAATTATAAGAGCAACTCAAGATTTGGAAAACTAAAAAAGTATACCCAAGATAAAAGTATGAAATCATTGTCTTTAAGCTTATACGTGAAAAAATACATTATGATAGGAGATGGAGCTTTAACACACTAGAGTAGCCAGTGATTGGAATACCCTAATTCAGAATACAAACAAGAAGGACATCTTAAAATTAGACACCCATATAATTATTTAGGTTGGAAGGGATGTCTAGAGGTCATCTAGTCTAATCTGCTCAAATCAGTGCTAACCTTCAAATTAGATCACTTTTGAGCAAGGCCTTCTCCACTCAAATTTGAAAGTCCCTGAATATAGAGATTTCACAGCCTTGTTAAGCAGCCTGTTCCAGTCCTTAACTCACTAATTCTGAGATTTTTATTTTTATATCCCACTGAAATTTACTTCATCTTATAGCTGTTGCTTCTCATCTTTCAACTGTGTACCTCTGAATGGAGTCCAGTTCTGCCATCTTTTTTATTTCTTCTGGATCTTAAACCAATTTTTTAGGTAGATACTTAACAGTACTATTGCTGAAGATTAAATGTGATTTGGTTACAAGAAAATCCCTTTATTTGGTGAGTGATTTGCATGAGATTTCCAAGAGATGTAGGGTTCACAGAAATTGTGAGCCTGATATAGGGATTGCTGGACAAAATCCTGTGATTCCTACAACTTAATTGAGTTAATTAAATCTTGATTTACTGTAAAAGTTCCCATCAGACATCAAACTCTGCTATGAAATCAATGAATTGCAAAAATACTCTGGTATAATAATTAACAGGACTAAACTGTTTCTGGATAGCAAGGAATAAAGACCTTCCCTGTTCTATTAGTGATGCTCGTCATATTTTCCCAACAGTGTTAAGCTGGTAGGTTAGTTATTGGTTTGGACTCTTAGTAATCTTGATAATAGTATTTACTGTCTTATGGAGATCAAATAATAGGCTGAAGTTAATACACAGAGCATAAATTTGGGATTGTCCTTACCTACATTTGCATATATATAAGTTAGACATTCATACCTTCTCTGATCACTGAAAGACTCACGTTACAATCACTGAAGAAAAAGAATAGTGAAAAAAGCAATCATGATCTAGGAGTTCAGATAGATAGGATTAATTGTGCCTCAAAATGCCTACTCCTATCCACTGGTCATCGAAAGGAATAAAGGTGAATGATTCAGAACCTGATATGGTATATTATAAGCATTTAAAGTTGATTAAGATGAGTTCCAAGAAAGATTGTATAAGAAAAGAAAAACTCGTAAATAAAGCATAGACATAAAACCTGAATTTCTCAATTCACAAACCATGATCTTTACATGATTACTGTGTTTACAGGACAGTAACAAAGATGATGAAAGGACTAGAGGGCAACACTTATAAGAAACAGCTAAGGATACTAGGTTTGTTCAGCTTCAAGGAGAGGAGACTAAGGAGTCACCTCATTGCTGTCTACAATATGAGGGGGAGCAGAGAGGGAGATACTGTACTCTTCTCTCTGGTGTTTGGTGACAGAACACAAGGGAATAGCTTAAGACTGTGTCAAGAGAAGTTTAACCTGGATATGAAGAAAAATTTCTTCACTGAGAGTGTGGTCAATCACCAGAAAAAGCTCCCCAGGGAAGAGGACATGGTCCCAGACCTGTCACTGTTCAAGATCCATTTGGACTATGCTCTTAGATATACGGTATAACTTCTATGTTGTCCTGTGTGAAGTTTGGAGTTGGACTTGATAACCCTCATAGGTTCCTTCTAACTCAGGATATTCTATGATTCTACAGATCCTTTCTTTCATGATCCCAATGTTTGATAGATTCATGTGTCAGCTACTATTATATTTAATTGGTCATGGTGACATTTTTAATATAGAATCTGGTAGTGCATGTGCAGAAAAATTGTACTTCTTCAGGTTTATGATCATATTTTTTAGGTAAGTGCTGGTAATTATCACTCCGAATATTTCAGAATCTATTTAAAGCTAAAATCAACACTTCCATTTATTTGATACATTTTCTTAGATATTAATTTAGTTTTACCAGGGTTTAGTGGAAGATCAACTTTTACTTCAAATGCATACCTTAAGTAACAATGCCCTTTAATTGCTAGAATAATCTTTTAAAACATGTGCGTTTCTGAGATTAAAGCTGAAGTCTTCATTAGTCACTTGAGATCTAAAGGTGGAAGTGAATTTTGGTTTTGTTCTTTGTTTTGATTAATATCTTTTTAGGTTGGTCTTGTTTAAAAAGTGGCTGCCACATAAATAACATTTCATAGACATAAAAACTAATATTTACATTTACATTTACAGTCTGCAATTAAATGATTCTTTTCAAGTAACTTGTATGAGTTACAGATCAATAACTGACCCATGTATCTCTTTTATAGCTTGAAGGAAACTAATACAAAGTTTTAAAGAAAGAAAGGATTTATAAAGTTTTAGTTCAGTCAACATACAAACTCATGGAAGTAATAAGCACATTTTTATGTTTTAAAACTCATTTTATGTGACTATTTTGTTGATTTCCAAGGAAAAACCTTTAAAGCTAATACAGCTATGGATTAAGTATCATATATATAACTGTGAATATTCCTCAAAATCTAGGAAGGACATTTATTAATCTGAAATTATAATAGACAACAGCTTAAAACAGCAATTTTAAATAAATATTTAGAACTTTGTGTAATGAAACTTTCACTGTTTTTACTGTACAACATGCAGGTGTATCCTTACACTTTATATAGGTAGTATACAGATACAATAGTGACATTGTTAAGATTCATCTCAAATATACAAAAAGAAATATTAAAAGCTTGGCTTTAACCCTCAAAATTTATAAAAGCTTACAGCTAAACATGTGACCTTCTCTTCTCTGGACATTTTTAACACACCATTTCTTTTGCTTTTTAGTTTCTTAGAAGCAGTAAGCTAAAAGTGATGTTGTTAACTAAATTAGAAAGCGTATTACTACTAACTTGCAACTTATGCCTTGAGTTGCAGCAGAAGGCAATCATGAATTGGCAATTATTTCTACAGAAAGTACCCTATTGCAGCTTCCAGCTGCTTTCCTGGTTCCAAGATATGGTGACTGGTTCTTGGTTTCTGTCTTCCTTTGTTTATTGGAACCTCCCTGATTACCTCCATATCCTCTGATTCTGCTGCATCCTCTCATAGTATCTACTACATGATCTCTCTTCTCTCATTCTCTCCCCTGAACTTTGAGATAGACAATTTGGTTTTGTTAACCTGGGAGTTGAGAGGGAGCATATGCCTCTCCAGGCAGAATAATCAAATCATTTGTGTACCCTTGATAACTCAGAGCTTGTGTCTAAATATCAACTGTGTGAGAAGTTCTGTCATGCTGTTTCACCACCTGCCCACCAGACTGTGTCTAGAGATAGCAGGTCTAGTTTCACAGGTCTAGTTTCAGGAATTTTGCATGCTACATAACTGAGTTCAGGGTAGCCCATAGAAAGAATCTTTTGGGACTGTGATTAATTATATTTCTGTTGCAGTTATTTCACATTATGCCTGTGAGATACACTTCAAATGTTGAATTCACATCTTTTTACTGAGATATATTAAAAAAGCAATTGAACATTTTGCTCTTCTTAAACTCTATTTAATTTTATGTAGAATTTGTTGTTAAAGCAAGTAGAAGTACACTGAAAGAAAGTTGCTTCTGCAAGTATGTCAGTAGTTTGTTTGGTTTTTTTCATTTTCACTGATAACTTCACAATTANGACTATGCTCTTAGATATACGGTATAACTTCTATGTTGTCCTGTGTGAAGTTTGGAGTTGGACTTGATAACCCTCATAGGTTCCTTCTNGTTTTTTTCATTTTCACTGATAACTTCACAATTAAACAGCTTTAATGAATACTATTAGACGGACCAGAATGGTCATGAGTCAGCTCTGCATAACATCTTGCATGTTGTATAGTCATGAACGTTTGTAACATTGCCAATTAATTTGTGATGATAATATTTAACAAAGGATTATTCTGCCAGCTGGAAGCAAAGTTACTCCCTATTCCCTATCCTCCCCACCACCACCACCACCACTATGTCCCTCCAGCCTGTATCATGAGATCTTTATCATCTCAAAGTGATGTTAGAAATAAGCAGATAGAGCATGATTTTAATATTTTATCTGAAGGGTAATATCTCCTGATAGTACCACTGTCCTCCTAATATTAGAACTTGACATCAACAGACTGAAGAAACTCACTCCCAAAGTGTAGTTCTTGCTGTATGCCTTCATTAGAGATCTTTTGTTTACTACCTCCTCTGTGCAGAGTTTCATCATGGCAACTCAAACTGACATTTCAAAAGCTAAGAGGATTTTATATTAATGGACCTTTGTTGTCATTCTTCATTTCCTTGAAGACAGCTTTCAAACTCATTTACTGCATTTTCATAATGTAGTAGAACAAGCAGCACATCAGTGCAGAAGGTCTCTTCCTTCTTGCCAGCAAGGTAGAACCAGAGTAACACTCAGGGCCAGAGAGTTATTCTTGCACAGGATACAGAAATGTCTTATTAATTGTGTCTAACTAGTTTAACATGGGCAGAGGAAGAAGCTAAACAAAAGACTGTGAATGTACTCATATAAAATGTCCTACACCTTTGCAACAACAATGTAACAATGCAATGATGGAGAGAAGATGCAAAAGAAAGGCATCAGACTGAATTGTTGGCACAAAAAAACCCTACAACTGTAAACAGAAATTCTCTTGGGGGTCATGTCTGGTTAAAAAAACGATAATATCAGAATTCAATAGACAAAAAAGATCTGCTGAAACTCAGGTATATTAATGGAAAATATAGTAATGGAGTTGATTACCATCTCTTTAGCAGGTTGTTAATAGGGCAATGAGATATGAGCAGAAAATGGAAGAAACTTTGGAAAACAAGTTCTGAGAAGAGGAAGGTTGTTCGGTTTCTGCTTTTCTCCACAGATTCTGGTTTTATGTCTACTATTTAAAGACCACCATGAACACCAATATGGTGTTCTAGCAGGACTAAAAATGGACAGCATATGGTAATGTTGCAGTAATTGAAGCTCTATTGAGAGTCCTGTGAGATCCACCCTGCCCTTGTTCCCCTTGATAATTATTTCCTGTTCTTCCCCTCCTTCCTTACCAAGAAAAAAAAATCTGATTATTTAACCAGCAGCACAGGATTAGATAGATTCTGTCTCACTATAGGAAGAAAAAAGCCATGGTGAGCCCAGGCAGAGGAATTGCCCAGATCGAGGAAAATGGAGGAGGAACCAAAGTCCAAAAGAAAAAATTGGTTTACCAGCCTCTTGTCTGACCCTGTAGGATATAAAAAACAAAACTATGTGTCCTTTCAGGTTCTCTGTATTTCCTATTGCTTTTCATTTTCTCTTTGAATTTGCCTTTGATTGTCTTGTCAAAATAGAAAAAGTGACTTGAAACAGAAGAGTTATCACTTTCTTACCTGCTACAATAGACTGATTAACAGAAAAGAAAGTCTAACCAAAATCCACAACCTGTAAATCGAATTTTGATAGATTTTGATTGATTACTCTTCAGAGCCACCTGATCTCAACATATTCAGTGCTGCCTTCTGATTAATTTCTTTTTGTCTGCTGTACTTAACACATATTATAACACATAATATATACACACCTGGGCCGGGGTAACCAGCACTATCAGTATAGGCTGGGAGAGGAGATACTGGAGAGCAGTCCTATGGAAAGGGCCTTGGGGGTGCTGGTGGATGAAAAACTGGATGTGAGCCACCAATGTGAAGTCTCAGCCCAGAAGGCCAATCACATCCTGGGCTGAATCAAAAGAAGTGTGGCCAGCAGATCAAGAGAGGTGATTCTGCCCCTCTACTCTGCCCTGG
>VYZX01020440.1:177389-230118 GCA_013401335.1 Brachypteracias leptosomus | reverse complement strand
AAGCAGATATTTAAGGGTGCCAGGGGCACAGTTCTGTAGAACTTTAATTCGAGATATTCTAGTTCAAAACTTGTGAATCAAAAGGTCAATCTATTGTATATCTTTCTAATCATTGCAAGTGACCAATAATCTAAAATTAAAGCAATGAAACCAAGCTGTACAAGGAAATAGATCTGCTATATAATCTAAATAGTGAATCTGGGTTTCATTTTGCTACACTGGTTTAATAGCTTATTACAGCAATCCAGCTGGTGTTCCAGGAATAGATCACTTCGCTGCTATGAGTGGGATTTTTTTTTGTTCTCACATTTATCAAATATTCTGGCCAGCTGGCAGTCTTTGCATACTTGGCTCTGTATTACACCAGTCCCAATGAGTGCAAATAATCTATAAACCCTTGATGTAGAGGATTAGACGGGTTCTAAGAGGACATCTGTGAAAACATGGGTGAAAACCTTGGAGACTTATGCAGGCATTTGCCAAAGGTGTGTCTGCTGCTTTTCCAAATGGTTACGTATTATGTAACAGCATACAATAACACACTTGCTTTTGTAGAGTCAGAGAAAATAAATTGAAAACACATAAATAAGCAGCACAGGAATATGATTTTCCAATATGCAAGATACCTTTTGAAACCTGTCTCTTAATCAAGAGCCCATATGAAAACCAAATGGAAAAAAAAAAATCCCATTTTTACCTTTTTAGTCAAGAAAATAGTTGGGAACATGGTGTCAAAGGCTTATCTGAAATGCAGGCATTCTATTCTACCAGCCCAGTAAATATTATAATCCTCTTTGATATACAGAATATAAATGCAATTTTACCAAGAACCATAGTATAAAAAAATACCCTCAAAATATATAAAAAACACAGGCTGGGCTACCAAATAGCAGGTGAAAAGAAGAAAACTCCTTGGCTTTCTTCTGACTTTTCAGTCCTTACTTAGGGCACTGAGAGATGAGGATTTTCTACTTGATAAAGAAAATTGTAAATACATCTTTCTCACATTCTGAAGCAATGCTATGAAGGCCTAAATCGCATAATCCAAATACAAGAGTGGTGCACCTGAGTGAGACTGTGACTGAAAACCAAATAGAAATGAACTAAGGAGCATCATATTGTGACCCATCAAAAGTCTAGCAAACATCCACATAAGGCTCGGGAGCTGTTGTATAAAGGAGAAATGCAAACTGGAAAGGAAGGAATTTGGTGCACAACTGAGACTCTGAATTTGAAGGGTTTATATGTGGATGTCTAAGTTGATAGTACAATCTGTGGAGTGCCAGGCAGTGGAGCTAGAAAACAGTTCCGCTGATGATATCCACCAGTAGCAGGACTTATTTACTGCCAAGAATCCTTATCTGCACTCTGGGTAATGCTGCCTGACCTCACCTCACAGCCCAGAATGGCCTGAACCACTTTTAGCTCCAGTGTCACACCCACCAGTCCCAACAGAGAGCTGTTTCCAGCCAAGGTAAGTAGTGCAATACAATATAGCAGACATATTAGTTGAAAGAGTTGTGCTAATAACCCAGCTATATAAACTATACACTTACTGGGGGGTACTACTCAGCTGAGCTCTAGTGAGGACATGAGGACTTCATCCATTAATGATCAAAGCTTAGTAGGAATGCTCCTGGGGCTCGTGGTCTGGCTGAGTATTAGTTGAAAGAAATCTTGTTCCTTGTACTCCAAGACTACTCTGGGATGTGAACCAAATGTTAGAAAAGGGAAAAAGGGGAAAATATCCCCAAATGTATATCCAAATTAAAATGCTAGGGCTTAGACATTTCAGGGCAGCTCAAATGGAACTAGATGCCTTTGTTTAGGCAACTGGACTTCTCTCTGGATGTCTGTTTTATGGTGAATTGAATTGAATTGCTTCATTGATTTCCATTACCCAGACCTTTTCTTAATATAGTATGAACCTGGACAAAAGTAGACCCCAAGTATTTCTTAGTGTGGAACTGAATCCCCTCCAACCCAGGAATGTCCAAGCATAATGTTAAAAAGTATACGACAGGAACTGAAAAGGTGCTACTACTAATTGAAGCTTAGGAGCATGTGTAACATATGGATAGGGTAATTAGTAAGTTAAAACATGCATGATAAAAGATGATAGCCAATAGAGAACACATGGTATATTGTGATTGCACTCCCATAAAGGAGAGGTAAGTAGCTCAGGTTGAGTAGTTAGACCTTACCATGTGCCCTGTCAATTGCATTATGCTTGTCAGTCATGACACTATCTGAATAAAAGCAACATAGGTTAAAAAGGTGCAATGATGAGGTAAATTGTGCTGCTAGAGAGTGTTAAACACATCTCATCTCTAGAAGAAATGGGTTTGGAAAGAGGCTCGATAGCTACCTCTGTGGCCACCTAAGAAAGAGCTGCCTTTGGATTGGGGGAGTTGACTGGGCTTCCCACAGGGCCAAGAAACCTCAGGTGCTTCTGGGGAGCAAAGTAACATATCCTGAAGGAAACTACCATGTTTGTGAGCATCCTGCTTGTTTGAAAGCTGTTTACAAACCTTGACTTTTCAAACCAAGCAGAAGTAAAAAGTGAATTAAATTATTGTAGTTTCCAAGGCCAGGCTCACACTGCCTGATGTCAGCCAGTCCCTGTAATCACTGTCTATGCAGTCCAATTCAAAAAAACTTCTTCAGATTAGACAAGTCCAGTTTTATTTACACCATGAATCCCCTGTTCAAAGAGAACAAACACAAATATCCAAAGAAATGCTGCCTGAAAGCCTTCCCATTTCCCTCCCCTACTTCCCCCCCCCACCACCAAATCCTTGGTGTCCTTGCACCACGGCCGTGGGTGCATGGGAGAGTTCAGTGTCTCCTCTGCCAACCTCCCATGGCATCAGCTGTCACCTTGCATGGGGCATTTCACACTGTCGGTGACCTTCAGCGCAGTCTGCAGGTGTCCACAGAGCAGGAACTCCCTCAGTGGCAGCCAGGAGCACTTGTAGCTTAATAATTCATGCTGGATTTTGGGGGAGGTGATGGGGAGAAAGCTGAAATACCTTTTGTTCCCTGTGAGCTGGGCTATGTTTCAAGCAGCAAGATGTATTGATATTTATCTCAGAATAAAATGTATAGTCTCATTAGAGGATGAGTAATAATTCTCGCTTTCAGCTTTATGGGAGTGCTTGTATCACACTTGTATCAAGATGTCTTGCAGGATTTTTTTTCAATGTCAGATACTATCCACTGTATGGGTTGTACTGTTTAATAATCCAAAGCAGATATGAACACATTTTATTATTTCTTTTCTATCTTCCTGCATAGTGCAAGAGAGCAAGTGCACACAGAATTATAAAATTTGGCCTCCTTAAAAATGTCGGAATGTATTTTTTAAATCAAGTTACTGGGAGAGATAAATGTAAAGCTAACATAGGGAAGTTTGGGAATATTTTCAGGAAATAAATGATTTCTGTTGTCCTTTCTTTGGCTTTTTATTTTGTACTATTTTTCTTTTAAGTATGAATGTCACAAATTTGTATTATATTACATTACATTACAGAACAGTACTTTATGTTACATTATATTTCTCCTTAGAGTCTATGCTTCAGAATAAAGTTTACATTGGGGGATAGGTTTTCCTTATTTAGGGGAATCTGGGAAAGCCATTTTCAAAAATCATTCTTTTTAATAGGCAATTTAATTTACAGAGCACTAGCAGAAAGCTTAACAAATTTTAGCAGCTTCATTGCTACTAATAACGTACACTCATACCACATGTGTTTTGCCCAAGAATTCCTTAGGGTCATGTTCAGCTCCATATTTTTCAACTGCTAAAGTAAATATTTGCCAGAAAAGGGAAAGGAAAAGTTCTAAAACTGTGGTATATAACCCACCAATGCTCAGCTAAAATCTTATAGATCATCTCTTCCTGGTTTCCCCTGCTTCTTGCTGTTTGATTCAACTTATGGAGAAAAAAAAAAAAAGCAAAATAAACCTGAAACCAAAAATTAGATATTGATCCATGTGAAAAATTGCTTTAGCTCTGTTTGTGAAGAAAGAAGCAAGATTTTCTACCAGACAAAGGACAGGTCAATGTTAGGAATGAGTATAGGCTGCTCAGTTGAACTATTAGCTGAAATAATTGCATCTGCAGGGGATTTGGTTTATCTATGAAGAACATGAGAATCACTCTCTGAATTAAAGGTGTATGCCCTAGAAGACAGGATAACTACTTTTAGCCTACCACAAGGTGATACATAAAATACAAAGAGAAACCAATGTGTCATTTTAATTTTTCCTGTTTGTAATTTTAGAATACATTTGAATTATTTTACTTATTAACAATTCTTATCAAATAGTATCATTCTTTGAAACTAAATCAGTTTTAAAATTCTGTAGTTTAGAGTTTTCTGCAGTCAGGGTAATCCTTTCAGTGGTTTATGTTTGCTTTCTTGCTAAGAGGTTATCAAATTTCATGTTATCAAGCATATCCCATTCTCATTAGATATTAAATAGATACTATTTGGTTTGAATTTTCAAGAAGTTGGAGTGCTTTGGTGTATCACGGCATGAGACAACTGAAAACAAAAATTCAGTGCAAAAGCAGGAAGGATAACAAAATTGTAAAGCATGAAAGAACCTCCTCCCCAAACCACCCCATAATATTGACAAACCAAAAATATCTCTTCTTTTACAGTCTCGGTCTTCTTTACATGCTGTGTAGAACTCAGGGATATGTGAAAGCATGAGTACGCTTTCAAAAAACAGGGACACCTCATAAAGCTGTAAAGCTTTGACCCAGAGCTAGTCTTTCAGAGGATAAAAACTTGGATGTGTCACTTTTATAAACCTAGAATATCAACAATCAGACTTTCTATTTTTTATTTCATGAGCTAATCAAAAGAAACAGAACGTTTTAGCTAATTGTGCTTTCAGCATTAAAAGATTACCCTTCTTTAGCGAAACATTCACTTCCAAATATTTTGGAGCTTTTCATGTTCATACAAAAGAGAAAAGAAGATATCTTCTACAGTATACTGTGAAGATACTGATAGGTCTGAAGTCCCTAGAGATAGGTCAGTCAGAAAATCTGCTTATTGTAAGACATACATTGCTATTGAAATAGAATGGAAATACACAACTGAAAACAAGACATAATTTTTCAGCTTTGTTTCCATCCTATTGCTTTTCCAACACATTTCCTTAGTCTTTTAATTTACATGGTAAAATTTACACACAGGACTGAATTTTCAAACTGTTTTGCCATGGTTTCAGCTGTGTGTCTTCCATTGACTTCTTAATGAGAGCTATCTTGAAAAAAATCTCAAATAGCTTTATGAAAATGTAGCCTTCTGCAGCTTTCTCTCTGAGTGACGAGTGCTATGATTGCAGAGGTGGGAGGTAAGAGATAGATAATAAGAAATTTCAACTCAAAGTATCTTGATGACACATGAAAGATGAATTGAAAATACTTTAGTTTAGAAATTAGTTTTCAAGCTTTTAAGGTGATTGATGAGATGACTTTGAACTAGATCTACCTAGCAGCGGTCACTGTGTTGTAACAGCAGAAGGCATGCAGAGTTAGTGTGTGTCTCATGCACTGCAGACCTATCTGTCCATCTATTTAAATATATCTGAACAGCTAAAGTTATCACATTGTCAGGATGCCAATACAGGTAACTGGAATTTTACAAAATAGTATTTTTCTTTTCCATAAGAAAAGTGACCTTGTTGTAAATAAAACTTGCTGCAGCAAGTAGGCACCTGTTTCAGGAGAACAGGGTAGATAAAACATAGACATGCGTGGGGAAGATGAGGGGAAAGGAAAAATGACGAGTGCGGGGGTGGGCATCAAACTCAGCCCCAAATCCATAAAAGCCTAATGGAAGAAACACTCATCTGAGACATGGCAGACCAAGGTTTAAGTCTTTGGTCTTTTGGTTCAAATAGGTTTGAACCTGGATTTCCCGTGTTAGTTGTACTCAATCAGTCTTCCACTGTATAAAGGAGAGCCTGGAAAGGGCAGGCCAAATCAGTCAAACCCTTCTGCCCATGTGCTCGTCTGTGATGTGCAAGACCCTGCAGTGAGCTTTGGTCTCAGTTGAGGTTTCTGAGATGATATAAGCATTAGTCTCTCTTCTTCTTACAAAAAGCTTTTAGAGATTCATCCCAGTGTAGGATAGGGTTTTTTTATTTTTCTTTTTTACTCTTCACAACTTTATCAGTGTGGGGAAAAGCTTTTCCACAAATTTTTATGTGAGAATATTTCATCTTCTCCTCACAATATTAAGATCACACTGGAATATGAACTGGAGATCAGACTCAGATACATTTCAGGCCACCTTGAAATTAAGTTTAAATATTCTGATGAAGATTTAGCTAAGGATCATCAGGTTTGTTAGAAATGATCCAATGCTATTGTTGATTTGAGCAATTAATTTTTCTTTGTTTTCCTTCTAGTCAATTTTTCTTTCAAAGCCTTGCAAATTACTTTTCTTTGTGGTTTTGCCTTTTAGTGCTTTAGGTTTACAGACAGTAATACTGAAAAGAAAGGATCATAACTGGCATTTAAATGTTGGGGTGCCACAGTCTGCATCTCCTGCCCATTTGGAGCAGAGATGCTGTTGAAGACCTTCACTTCCCTGTCCACAACTCTGCAGTGCTTTGGCAGCACCAGGGCTCATGTAGCATCACCCAGCCTCAGCCAGGGATGCATTTCCAAATCCTATGTTTAAATACACCTCATGAGACAGCTAACTCAACCTCCTGCTTAAAAGTAAGATCAATTATATTTTAATGACATCCTCAGGCAGCCTATTCTAGTGGTCACCTCTATTTTTATAACTGGAAAGTTTTCCTAATGTCTAATTAGGATCTCCCTTAACGCAACTTAAACCTCTTACTTTCTTTTCCAAAATACTTTATTCCTTCCTATACGCAGTAGCCTGGCTGTCTTTCCCAATTCATTTCTCGCAATATCTTCTTGTTTGTTTGATTATTTTTGCTTATATGTAATATTTTCTGAACAAGTCAAAGTAACATGTATGACATTATAAGACTGGGTTTTTTCCAGGTTTAGTTAGCTGCCAATAAGACAGGCAAATAGACGTGGCAAACTTTGCTTGCTTACCACTTCCCACCCAGAGCAGCTTCCTGGTCCTGTACCAGCAAGGAAGGAAAGGGACAACCTGTATTGGGAAGCCGGTTTAGAATTGCCCCTCACTGGTGAAAACTGATAAATGCAGGTAAGAGTGTGTCCAAACTAAAGAAAGCAAGCAAAGTACAAGGGGCATAAATACTGTTTTCCCCTAAGTGTTTTGATGTGCTAGACTGTATAAACTGCCGATGCTATCCCAGCTTCATCATTCAGAAACTAATAGTTATCATAATATAATGAGGTTTTGAATTATTCTAATACAAGTTATATTTTTTATCTTGGACATATTAAGTCTGATCTGCATTTTGTGAATGCTAAACAATCCAAGAGACCTTGGTTTTGACAGAAAGAGTTTTTCTCACTATCTTACTTATACATTCATTTCTGTTCATTTTCCTGTATCATACTTTGGAACTCATTAATGTGACATTCTTCCACTTTGAATATGACTAAAGTACAATGATGTTATCTTCCTATAATTTGTTGAGTATTATGCCCCCATTTGACCTAAAATGGTTATCTAAAACTTTGAGATTTCACACACAGACTGAAAGGCCAAGGACAGAAGATGGTAATTCAACTGCTGGGAAGAGAAAGCAATAGTTTCTTACAAATACTTTTAAAATGGTGGTTGTGGCTATCAGTTTCAATGAGATTTAATCTTATCATAAAAGGAATTTTGAAACCATTTGTATTTGGGAGGGGTGTTTTTGTTTATTTGTTTTTAGAATTAGTTGTATTTTACACTCATGCCCTATCTTTAACTGAACAAACTAAGAGCAAATCCTTAGTGGTAACAATGGTAGCTGTTCAGTCACATCCTTGAAGCTGGAAGAGCTGCTAGAAAGCAGTTTGTGGAGAGCATTGCTTCTTTTTTTATGCCTTATGGAAATTTCTAGCACACAGTCTGGCTCTTTTTATTATGTGCCAGCAGATCTTTAAATGCATGACCTATACAAAAATCTACTTACAGGGTGAAAAACCTGAGTATCATTTAGTGTAAAGCTGATTAAAAAAAACCCAAAAAACAACAAACTAGCACTTGGGGAGACAGAATGTTGGTGTTGAGTGTTGCTTTTTTTCTTTAAAAGGCTCTAATCAGCCTCAGCATCAAATAAGAAGGTGTAAGTGCAGGAATGAATATTTACAGAAAAAATAATGGAAAGATTTCTAGAATAATTCAAACACATTAGTTGTAATAATTAACCATTAAAGAAAACTACTAGTAGCACCACAAATTAATAGCAATATAAATATTCACAATTTAAAGCCTTTAAAACATTTTTTGTGCAGAAGACTAATTTAAATCTAACCTCATTTTTTAAATCAGCATATTCAGTCAAGCTTAAAAATGAATATGTATAAACCATTTATTACATACTGGATGTACAGAATCAAGTGGTATGTGTTTAGCCTACTGGAATGAGGTTTCTATAGCAGTCCAGAGAGTCTCACTGTGAGAGGAAGGTGTGCAGAAGTCACTTGAAGCAGCTCTTAGGCCAAATCTGTCCCTATCAGAAGCGTGAGATCCGCAGTGGTCTAAGAAATTAATACAAACTGGGGCTTTCCCAAGGGGTGGGTGTGGATCTGAGATAAAAAGAGTTGTAGTCCCTGCATATGTCACTGTTACTCAAGCTTAGCTTTGTGTTCTCCAGGACAGCTGGTGAGCTGATGCCTTACCCTGGGGCTCTGATCCCCTGTTTGACTCCTAACATCATCAGGACATTTAACCCTTAGGTGTTAGGAGCGAGAAAGGAGTGAGAAAGTGGTAAGATAAGCATTTGGGGAGGGAGACACATGCCTGATTGTCCCAATGATGAGACCTGATAGGTCAAAGACTAAAACCCAGATAACTGCACAATGCAGACAAAGAAGCGTCAGGGATGGAATACATCTTCCTGCTTAGAGTAACACCCGATGAACAGTGCCAGGAGAACATCTCTGCTCTAGCAGTGGGATTTTTTTCCTTTGTCTGTACTCAATAACTTAATATCACCTGAAAAAACCTCTGCAGGGGGTCATCTAGCCCTAAAAGTGAAGGTAACTTTCTATCTGCTTCTTCATGACTTCACTATGTGGAGCAGGTCTGAAAGGGTCATATTATGGCCTTCTATATGCCATTTATATTTTATATGTAATAGAAGTGATGCTGTTTAGCAAATAATCTCAGAGAAATATTGATTGTGGATTGTTAGGACATTAGAAAACCTTAACGGTCATTATAAAATGTATTCGTTGTTAGTCCACTGATAGGTATTTAATTGTTTTAATAAATTCACAGAAAACACAACCTGAATATCCTTGTAGCTTAGATATGCTCAGAATTGTGAAGCAATTTTGCCATTTATTTTCTCTAAAAGTTAAGTCACATGAATCTGCAGTTACAGTCCTGGACAGCTCTGAAAATGTAGGTATTAAATTAAAGTATTATAGGAATTACTGATCCCCCTGGCCTCGTGCCCCATTGGAGCTTTATTGCACTGTGGCAGCAGAAATGTTTCATGGTAGTTATTGTAGGGGATATAGCAGGCAGTTACGCTGCAGGCTTTTCAGAGAGATTTATTGCAGTTATATTTATAGGATGAAAAGAGAGGTCTCTTCTGTAGGAAAAGCCCTGCAGAGATTAGTCATGTGGATCTCCAGGAGAAACCCCCTCCTGGCAGCAACAGAAGCTGTGAGGTTCACACCTCCTGCCCATCTTTGTCTTGATAGGCAGTGCTGCCTCAAGCTGGCTGTTGTCTCCCTCTCCCTGACAAAACAACTGTCTCTGGCATGTTTCCTCTGGCCCAAGTGACACACAAACCGGTGAGCATTTTCCTCCCGATGCAGTGATTCTGCCTTATTGATCACAGCTTTTCAGCCAGAGAGGAGGCCTCTGTGAATGCAGTTAATGGACAGGGAAAGTCAAGGGAGCAGTTCAACAGGCAGTACTTTGCAATCAGAACAATCCAGCGCTATTGATCCTTGCTCCACTCTTGAGCATAATTTGGAGATTTTGAAGGCATAAAACACCCATTCTGGTACACTAATCTGATTTCTTGTGTCAAAGGGTATACAACTTTGTGCATTAAATCAATTCTGAACTAAGCACTTTTATTTAGCCAGAAGTATGGTAGGCAGGAGTTCCTTCTTGGCTAAATTTTGTTTTTCCAATTATCCTGCACATCACCAGGAACACAGCCACCAACAGCAGGATACAGATGGAGACATATCTATTTCTAGAAAACGAAAAGCTGATGCTGCATGGCCAGAAACAGAGGAGATGAATCCACTAACTGCGGGTGATATAATGAAAGGGAACACAAACCGCATGACAAACTCAATAATAGAAGGGAAAAGAAACCAGGCAGCAAATTCGACAATGGGTGGAGAATCAACCACACCCCGAATACCACTATGGCCATGCACAGGCCTCCCCGGCAAATGCCAGAGAGGTGCATCAACATAACATGATAAACACCAGAAAGATACATGATTAAGCTGTGCCCCATTACAAATGGGTAGACAATCGGATCCAATACCTTTATCTCTTTCAATGTCTCTTCCAACATCTCTTTCAACATTTCTTCCATTTAGCCAAGAAGGCTATCTACCTATCAAGTTTTTACTGAAAAATGTTCTGATCCCAGATTAGCATGATGAGAAGAAATGTTTGGCCTAACAGTTGCAGCATATCAAATGTACTAACATACCCAAATCATAACAATAAAGGATTAGCCTTTAAAAGTTATACAAACGGATTTCTTGGTTTAATCTTTTTAAACCCAGAATGTCATTAACATCTACCACACAAATAAGATAGATAAATTGCTTCTTCATTTTTTCTTCCACAAAATGTCATGCTTTCATCCCGTCTGTATATGTGTATGTGTAAATGGCTCTTTTCATGATTTTTAAAAAATTCTCTCAGTCAGAGCTGCTAAGTGTTCCAACTTGTAAAATGAACATAGGTACCTTCTAAAAGCAATGTATCGGTAATATTTCATTGCGGTCTATGTATTTGTCACAAAGTTATTTTAAAAATATTATACAGATTATACATAAGAAATATGGATATTATTTAAATAAAAATTTATTATTATAAAAATCTGGTTTTAGATAACAAATGCTAGAACTTGATTCATGTCATCACCTCTGGGATGAGAGAGAGCACTTTTAATTATCTCCTTGTGGAGAAATTAGCACGTCCATCTGCTTTATGAGTGTACAAATATTTCTTGCAATGTAGGCAACACCTCTGCACCAGGAATCTTTACACAGAATAATAGAAAGCAGCCTTAGAAGGGACTGCAAGAGGTCATGAAGGAGATGACTGTCACAGGAACAGCTGTCCATAAATCCTGCCTGATGCTAGTGTGTGTCATGTCTTCCCCAGATCTCCAGTGATATATGTCTGGTCTTCAGGTAAGATGTAGCACAGAGCCATTTTCCCTTCATTTCTGCAGAAGAAACAAAGGTACTACTCTGGGTATAGTGAAAAGGAAATTTTTTTCTGAACTCACAAAAAACATTTAAATCTATAAACTCACCACAATGAGAACTTGTACCCATGTTAGCATTACAAGCATAAAGATCTTGACAATTTTGGGTGAGTATGTTTTTCTGCACTGATTTGAAAAAATTCCTTCTCCAGGGGAACATAGATTGTGGCTCTGGATGATCTGTTAGTTTGGCTGTAGCTCAGCCTGTTCTCTGTATCTCAGGGACTGGAGAAGCAGAAGAGCCAGAGATGGAAGAGTTAAGAAGAAAATGCACAGCTGATCAGGTCTCATCCCTCCTTCCTAACAGCTGTCATCTGCAAAGCTGGAAAAAACGGTATCATGTAGCCCAGGACTAAAGGGTCTGGCACCATGCCTTACCATGCAAAATCGGCTGGGTTTATGCCTGTCTTTGCTACCTGTGATCCTTCAAACTATCACTGGGGGCAAAATTCACTGAAACTGGTGGGCCTAGTGTTTGCACTGGTAACAACTCCAAATGTCCAAGGAGACAGTTAAAGACAGTCTGTTTAGTAAAGCATGATCGAATGCTAGATCACAAATGCCAAAAAGCATATCAAATCCATGGTATGGTGTTTCCTGGTGGAAATGATTGATAAGAGATAAGTAGGAGCAAGGATATGATATGAGGTAAGTAGGAGCTCAGCAAGGAGAAGTGAAGACATAGTGAAAACAAGTTACAAAATTCCAAAAGACTGAGGGTGAAAATTTGTGGATTAAATGCTAGCTGATGAACTGTAAGCAAGGATGTTCAAGCTAGAAACAGGAATCCTTCAAGGATGCTTTGACCAGCTTCTTGTGAAGTAGGAGAACCTGTCCAAACCAACCGAAAGAATCGTTGTTAGAAAATAAGTTAAGCCTTTTCTTCTACACTCTCTATAGAAGCAAAGATTAGTTTGAAGAAGATTTTACTAACATACGTGTCATCCAGATATTTTCAAGTCCCATAGAGCTGTCATGGTACAGCCTTTCCCATGATTTAACTACAGACACAAAGACAAAGCATAATTTGCAGTGCAGTCATAAGGAGCGTTTTTCTGGCTACTCCTTAAACATGTTCATTCATATGTACACCCACAGAACAAAATGTTCATTAAAAATCTTCATCCACTTAGGGTATGTTAATCTACAGTTGAATTAGCTACACATCAAGTAGTTGAAGTTTTTCTCAAAACCAGCAAGGTAGTGATATGTTATTCTCAGATGATCCCCAAATTTGGACATAGCTCTAACTTTCCAATTCTGCCATACATTTTCCTTCTCATTCTTGCCTTTTTTTTTTCCTGTGGTGATAAATGGCATAAAGAACCAAATTTCTAAATTTAGAAGCATTTCTCAAAAGACCTAATTAATATACAGTATCCTGTAATATACTGTATCTTGAATCCCTTCAGAAATAGGGTGAATCACCTACTGTAGTATGCTGTAAGTACACATGATGTTTTGCCAGATTCAGCTCCTCTTCCTATTTGGCAGAAGATTCCATTTTTGCCAGAGATTCATAAGATAAAGGCTGCATGGCCTAGACTGTTATTTAAATATACCATAGCTACACCAGAACTTATACAACTGTCATGTTTTTAAGTCTGAATATGGTTCGCAAAGAATTGCCATATTTACAATGGTATAGTTCATTTAAGCTAATAAAAAAAAAATCTGGAATTTTGTGAATTCTATAGAGGTTTATTAACACTATATTTTCTAGGAAAAAAAAGTTTCTTCGTATCACTCATGTTGTCAAGAACAACTAGTGGTAATAGTTTAGTTTCTAGTTTACTGGTATTCTCTGCATAAGAGTTTAAGTCTTCTTCCGGTGTGTGTGATGAAGTCAACTGTGGAGGTGATTCATCTAACACTAGACTGTCTTGGCAAGAGGCTGACTTTTTGTTTTGTTTGTTTGTTGAAAAAAAGGGTATTCCCACAGATGATCTAATACTGCAGCTCCGCTCTTACAACACTTGTAGCATTTGTCATTTGTCATGAGATACATCTGAAGAGTATTAGCAGTCTACTGACTCCTGTGAACTATTTTTCATCATATTTCCATGACCTCATTTCTATGGAGACTCCTATTCCTCCTTAAGAGGGTTTTCCCCCTTGTTTTCATGCTGTTACATGAGTACTATAGAGTCCTTTCAGCCTGTGTAGTATTTAACAAGGGAGTTCTGGTTCTAAAATGACTAGTCAACAATGAAAGCTCTATCTTAAAAGACAGCAAGTACAAGGAGAAAGTGAGTAATTGCCAAAAAAATCCACTGGATTAGTTCTTGCAAAGAAAATTAAGCAAACAGTATTTTAGACAGGAAATTAGAAATAACAGAAACTTAGAAAAAAGTGGGTTCTTATTCAGAATGAAGCAAAAATGGAAAGTAGCTTTGGTATTGGAAGTAGAGGAACATCACCTTGGTTCATTCATCATCTTGATAAGAGCTGAAGCCTATTCCTGTATGGAGGTAGAGATACATGGCATCCAACTAACACACTCGGTGCATTAACAGTGAATTGAGAAGAGTTCTGTAACACAGCAATGTTGCACATCCTCATACACAGGATAAGATGAGCTTCAGTATAGCCCTGAAAAAACTTGATTGAAAAGAAACCCACACAAAACCCCCCAAAATCAGTTCCTTTATCTAGGAGAGAGTGCCAACAGCACACTTGCAAGCATTAGGTGCTTAAGCAAGAAGACTGCCAAGAACATATTATTGGACAATGAATAAATAATGGTAATAGATGCTAGTACTCAAAGTGTATTCAGTTAAACTAAACCTCCCTCCAGAACTGTGGAATGATTTCCAGGATATGGATTGCAGATTCATGAGCAAAGGTTGAAAATAAAACTGAGGCAGAGAGAACCAAATGAATTGAAGAATCACAAAAAATTATACTTATATTTCTGTTACAAAACCATCTGCAAAAGTACAGTCTATTAGTCTTACCTCAATGATAAGCAAGGATTTGAAGGAAATATGAAACCTGTAATGTGAATGGAAAATGAAAAAGAAGGTACAATGGATCTGGCAATGTTCATTTGTGCCAGATTAACCTTTAATAAAATAAATGCTTTTATAGGATATTCCGCTGGCCTTCCATGAAATATTTGATATGATAATCAAAAGGATATTGTATGTTTTACTATAAAAGATGGTGCTTATTTCAACAAGTCTGAAATAGTCATGGAACTTACTAAGATGAATAAAATACATTATGCTAACAGGACAATAGTTGAGCTGAACCCAGGTTATCAGTGGAGTTCCTCAAGGGTGTATCTTGGAAGAGTCAACTGCTGCCTTAATAGAATCAGCAGAAAATTCTAGTGAAATGAATTAATAACAAAAACTTGGGAAACTTTTTGCTGATAAAACAGAGGATGATTGGGATATCATTTGAACTGAAGTGACTAGAATACTCTGAGAATGGCTCAGTAATGAAATAATAACATACAGTATAGGATTTGAACTTCAGCATCATGAATAGAGAACTTGTCAACTAAGAACAATGGTGAGAGCAGAAGAACTGTGTGCATCTGTTGATCATGGGATGTGCATGACCACAAGTGGGATGTGGCAATGAACAGGATGAATTAAATCCCAGGGTACACTGGGAAAACATTTCCAGTGCAGACAGGGAATGATTAATAGTGCCATATAGCTTGCAGTGAGATGTAATCTAGGAAACCATGTGAAGTTCTGGTTACCATCACAGAGAAAAGATTAATTAAGAGAGAAACAAATGTAGGGAGGAACAAGGACAACATGAGCACAAGGGCAAATATGAGCCTATATATTAGTTTAGGCTGAACTCTGACAGTGTGTTTGGCATGCAGAGCTGACAGGAGCAGCGGTGGCCAGGTAATGACCATGGTTTCATCTTGAACTCTAACATAGTTTTCAACAATACCCAATGATAGGATCAGCATTTCGGAAGACCTGACATATTCAATCTCTTAAGATTTGCCATGGTCTTTTGCTGCTTCCTTGTTGAATTAATTTCTTATGGCAAAAAGGAGTAGTAAAATACTTGCTTTTAGGAAATTCTTCTTACTCATAGGAAATTGATAGCTAAAGTCCAAGTGAATTTTCCCCGAAACTTCCCAGAAAATACCAGCTCATAGCCATTTCAAGAAGCTGCTCATGTCCTAATATTTCTAAATACAGAAAATAAATCTCTACTAATTGCAAGTCTTTTCCACTAAGGACTTTGGTACAATGAGTTTTTTTCAAAACTTGAAAATGGGATCATATGCTAAGAATATCCTGTAATATTTATCCAATAAATACTACATTCTGGTTATGCTGTAACAACAGTATAATACTTCTTAGGATTTACACTACCGTATAAGAGAAAAATAAAAATTAAGATGAAATCTCATTGAGAATTTAATGTCTCATTAAATATCTAAACTTTCAAAATTGTCGGTTACCATCTTTTTTGTGTCTTCAGCTCTATTTTACTCATTACCATTCTTTCAGCACCGACATTCTCAAAAATATCATACAGAGTATGTTTCTCTGTCATAGGAAATTCAACAGAGTTGCTGGTTTTAACTTCACGTGCAGTGGTACTTGGGCTATCAAACGTGGATCAATACCCATTTCATTGCACTAGACACTCTGAACAGCAGTGGAAAAACTGTTCCTTTCCTGAGAGCTCACCTCATGATATGCAGGGTGAATAAACAGGCAAAGTAAGGAACAAAGCACAGTTAATAACAGAGGCATGTACTTATATTATTACTCTAATAATTCACTGCATTATTTCAGCATGTTTCATCAAATCTTGTAATCTCTTCATATATTGTTAGTACTAATAGTTATGTATTAAGAGTTCATTTTGCCCCTGAAGAATAAGGAAATTATATGGAGGTTCAGCCTCTGCCTCTGACATTTTAGTGCAGACCAGGGAAATATGCTTATTAAGGCACATCCTCACATCATGCACTGACTACTTTTGCCTTACAAATTTTTAGCTGAAAAAGGCACAAAAAATTTGTTAATTACTATTATCAAATTAGTAGAACCGCTCAGATAGAAGACACTATTCCCACAGCAGCAGCACATTTATATTATGGCCTTCCTGCAGTGTTTTTATGCACCAATATAGAGTCGGGTAGCTCTCCATTGTTGCTCCTCAGGTTAGTTAGCAGAATTATAAGAGTAGTCAGAATTTTAAAATCATCTACAAAGACTGAAAGAACCAGGGATATTTTTTCTCAGGGAAAAAAAAAAAAGAGAGAGAGCAAAGGCATAATAAAACATTAAAGACTTCTGCAGAGTTTAAAAGAAAAATCTGTGCTCCACATCGACGACATATAGGACAAGAAACAGGAGAACTGACTTTCTACCCCGTATCTCTCCCTCCCTCTTGCTGCCTCCTTCCCAACCAACAGATCCCTGCGATCTCACCTACGATTTGAGTCTTGCTTGATTTACTAAATAATGAGAACTAATTTACCCTCCTAATGTACATAGTCAAAGCTGCCAATCGTGGGCACGAAGGGTGAGAGCTGGAGAAGTGAAATCTGTGCTGATCCTCAGTCTACAAACTGAACGTTGCATTGCTGAATACCAGTTGGGCCTCTAGGATGGCTGTATCAGGTGGAACATAAACAACAATATCCAACATGACAGAAAATAGCCTATCAGGTCAGAAATTAAAAACTAAATCTGTCTGTGCAATTTACAGAGGTGAGTGGTTTTATCCTGGCTTTTGCTTTCACTGCATGAAGTTATTGGGTCAGTCTCAGCACAGACCTGGACTTCAATAAATACAACAGGTATTTTTCTACAGTATTCTTAGGGTATATAGATGCTTTGAGGTTGTTTTTTTTAAAAAAAAATCAAGCTGCATTATTTATGCTTCATTTGAAGACAAGAAAATTGGATGCACTAATTTTTCATGGTTTGCATACCTTACTATCTTACACCATTTCCTGTATGTAGTGGGTCTGTCTGAGCTGATTTTCCCCATACAGCCCTCATGCTGCAGTACTGGAAGCCAGAAGGTGTTGATAACACACACCCTTGTTATGACTCCCACACAGCACCAAAGGTACGGGGTGTGTGTGGGGGGGCAAGATTTGGGAGGGGATACAACCCGGACAGCCGACCCAAGCTGACCAATAGGATATTCCATACCATATGACATCAGCTCAACTATAAAGGGAGGAGGACGGGGGGATTCTGGGAAGACATTTGTCCTCCGAGCAACCGGTACGCGTTCTGGAGCCCTGCTTCCCGGGACAGGCCCGACACCGCCTGCGGATGGGAAGTAGAGAGTAACGGCTTTGTTGCTTTTGCTTCACGCGCGTGCAACCTTGCTTTCTCTGCTGTTTATTAAACTGCTTCTTATCATAACCCACAGGTTTTCCTTTTCCATCTTACTCTCTCCCCGCTTGCCTTGCTGACGGAGGTTTTGGTGGGGGGCGGGGGGAGTGATAGAGGGACTAGGGGTGGGCACTGGGCACCCAGCCAAGGTAAACCCACCACACTGTACTATGGTCATCATGTTATTACTTGAATGTCTTCAAACAGTACTTTAAGAAACTTGAGTGACAGCTGTCTGCTTTGTTTTCTTTCATATTTTTTCTGAGAAGTTTCATGAGTGATGGTATTTGGCCTCATATTTCAATAGCTATACACAACTGTTTTCTGTTAATAAACACACACTGCTTTAAGATCAGTGCAGGCAACTCATACTTGCGCATGAATGATTTGGGGTAGGTGCTGGTAATCCTATGGGAGTCATTTCATAGCCTCTGGGACTCCAAGGGGAGTCAGTCCTCTGTCTCTTCAGATTGGACTTACCTGAAGAAAGCTCCATCAGGAAAAATTATCTTTGTCATTGTCTTTGTCTTCAAATTTTGGGTAATCATTTATATTTATTAAGCAATTTCTGCGAAGAACTACGACAAAAAAAAAGACTGAAATATTGAAAATTTTCTTGCCAAGCATATTAATTTGAAAAGATCACAATATTTAGGATATTGATACTGCAAGGAATACATAGACCTTGGAGTGCTCTAAAAGTGGTATGTTTGGTATCCCCCTTCCTCCTCAGTTTCATTCATGTCATTCTGAGATTAATCTTAAGGTTCAGAGAGACAATTTTTGGCAGTGGTACAAGATTTTATCTATATCTATTGTTTATCTACATCAGCAATACATTCAGCCCAAAAGAAGTTTATCCTTACATGCTGAGGATCACCTATCCATTCTATATACATGTGGAGGCAGGGCATGGAGAGTTTACCCCAACCAACAGCCAAGAACCCATACAGCTGCTTAGTCACTTCCCACTCCAAGTGGGACAGTACAGATAGTAGAAAGAGCAACAGCAATTAAACTTCTGAGTCAAGACAAAAGCATCTTAATAGATGAAGGAAAATTAAAAAAAAAAAAAAAAGCAAAAAAGCAGAAACAATCACTTACCACCTCATACAGGCAGACCAATGTCCAGCCAGCCTCCAAGCAGCAGCCAGCCTGGAAGACAAAACCCTCCTTTCTTCTGCTACTCCCTCAGTTTTTATTCCTGAACATGATGTTATATGGTATGGAATGTCCTTTTGGCCAGTTCAGGTCAGCTGTCCTGCTGTCCCCTTCCAGACTCTTGCCCACCACCAGCCTACTAGCTGGAAGGACAGAATGAAAAGTAAATCTTGACCTGGTGTTCAGCAACAGCCAAAATACTGAGGTGTTATTAACAGTGGTTAAGTCACAAAAGCAAAATGCAGCACCATATGGGCTGCTATGAAGAAAGTTAGCTCCATCCCAGTCAGGCCCAATATGAGGATGAGGGAGTGCTACTCTGGAGTAGCTCTTGTCCCACCTCAGCAGCTCCATAAAGATGCCTATTATCAGCTGGATCATCTTCTGGATGTGATTTTCTGGAGAACATCTTCCAGCTCAGTTTTACCTGAAAGGTGTCCAGTTTGTGCACTCCTGAACTGGTCTGCAATCTGAACTAGAGCCTGGTAGATGATTCAAAAAACCACAGGTCATCTGAGCTGCAACACTAACTTGGAAAGCATGGCATGTGTTCCCAGCTGTCGACTGCACTTCTGCCAGAAACTCATACCTCCTAGGAGAAGTGGTGAAACAAGGCTAGAGTTTGGACTTTTTGTGACCACAGTTCATTCACCAGATATCCAAATGGGCATTTGAACTGGGAAACCAGATTACTAATGATAGAGTGAGATTAACTTTTCTACAGTCCCTGACAGAGAAGTAGAAATCATCAGCAGTGGGACAGGTTTAACAACTGGAAACAGTGTCAAAAAAAGCATTATAGATGAAAAAATTATATCCTTTCAGTAGCCTAGAAGGTGAGAGAAAATAGCTCCAATACAAGATATGACCTAGAAAAGAAGGCTTTTTCTGGATTTGCTTCATTCTGAATTGTTTGTTTGTTTGTTTCAGATTTTTTGTAATCGGGCAAATTGAGAGGGATTATGTGAACCTAACTGCCTGTAAAAGAGGCAGCTATGCTGTGTTATTACTTCTCAAGAGGCTGAGAGTATTTGTAAGCATTTCTCTGGGAGGCTGAATAGCATTCAGAGCACATCCAGGAACACAGTGAAAATTGCTTGCTTTGTCATATGCATAATTTGGTTGGGCTTTGCAATCAAAGAAGAAAGAACAAGAAGATGTTGATCCTTTCTGATGCTCTGTCTCAAAACATAAGGCGTCTCTGAGAAAAAGGGTTTTTTTATCTCTGTAAAGAGGTTTCTAATGTTTTCTTGTGAGGAAGACACGCCAACTACGCAACCACCACTGCTAATTGCAGTCACTTTCTGCTCTCCCCAGAGGCTTACCTGGCTGTTTGAGCAGTGCCCACGACTCACCGGCCAACTCCAAAACATGAGGCTGGGTGCCAGGTGGGCTCTCAAGTCAGGGTAGTTCAACCAGGAGAAAACTTGTGTTCAGAGCGAAAAGATCCATGTGCCGCATTACACACAACCGCATTGTCAGAGAACTGCAAAGTGTTTTGTTTTGTTTTGTTTTTTCCTGTGGGTATATATGAAGAGAACTTTCTGTTACAATATAGATACTTTATGAGAGATAATTAGGCACAGAAAGGGCCCAAGGGAAGCCAGGGGGAGATAATCTAATCCAGGAATGTCCCGTGCCAATTAAGAATTTATGGAGATAGTGTATATGCTAATGAGCATCTTCTCTGTTACCACTTCATTTCTGATATGCCTGGTGCATTAAACCAGAAAAATAATTTTTTCATGCTTTTCTATCTAAAAAAAATGTATTTTAAACTATAAAAGAAAAAAAACTTGAGAAGAATGGCAGTGCAGCTTTAAAAGAAAAAAGTAGCCTCACAAAATTCCCTAATTTAAGATATAATGCAAAGATGTAAGGGAGAAAAAAAAAGGTGTTGTTAAGTTCTTGTTGGGAAGGTTTTTTACTTTTTTAATCCTACTATTATTGGAGTTTTCTGATTGGTTTACTATTCTCATTAGTCCTCCAGAAAATGTCAAGAACTGTACCAAAATTTTCCCACACCTCTTCCTATTACACCAGAGGGAGAGGCTGAATCACAGCAAAAAATGCTTCTTGCTTCATTAGGACATGACAGTCTCATAGAAAGAGACATGAGCTGGTAGAAATAACCAGCCAGGATACCTGTGAAACATTTCCCATTACTGCAGCACACCCAGTTAGATATAGAATAGAAGAAGAAGAAAAAAAAAAGGCATTATGAGGAAAAAATACCTCTGCCACTACTGAAGTAATTTCTTTTTGTTGTATATCAATAAATAAAAGAGAAACATAAATAGAATGCTGTTATATAGTAGCCTCTTTTGAAAGAGGATTATCCTTTAGGTATTCTTAAGATGGTTCTGAAATGCCCCTCAGCATTTTCACAGTGACATAAGGCACTTGGGGCTGGATTGCAAGCTGATTCTTAGACACAGAAAGACTGCTGTTGTCACTGTATGGCATCTTAGATTTAGATTACAATCCCTTCGGTGCAGTGACCTTCATGATGTTTTGTGTCCACATACATCGGCCACCATAATTTTGTTTTCTTTCCTAAAGATATAATTAAAAAGAAAGCATATATCTAACAGATGTCACTTTTTCCTAAATAATAAGCCTATCTCTACAAGCTAAGAAAAAAATGAAACAAAACATAAATTTGTTTACAGAAAGAACTGAAAAGTTAACAACGTAAGTGAAAGGAAAAAATCCTCTTTTGATTAGGTCACACAAATCCTGCACTCACACTGCCGATCATCTTGGTAGAGGTGCCACCTGTCAGGCTGGAGAAGCAATAAAGTACAAAGAGAGATATTAAGGATGTCAGAAGAGTGTTTACAGCTACCAGCCATGCACGCTTATCTGCACAAAAGCAAGAGTAGCAGCTCATTTTTGATGAAACCAATACTGATAGGAAAACAGCTTCCACTGCTCAGAGGAGACAAGAGGAGAACAGGCAAGAGACAGTTTTAAATGAAGCTTCAAAAAAGTCTTTCAAGCGATGCAGGCAATTAAGACTTCACATGACGATACCCAGAAAATGCTGTGGCTATATCTCACCTGCCTTCTCCTTGGCCTGAAGCAGAATGCCTTGAAATAAAAGTAAGGAATGTATTAACTGTAACTTTGCTTTTGTATATCCCTTTTACTGCTTTCCTGGCTAAAAATAATGGTGTGTGTGCTTCACAGTACCTTTGGTATATAATATATCATAGTGATGTTTTACAGCCCAGTACTACTCTGTCAAGAGCAAATAACGCAGCATTTGTTTGGGGTTTTTTGCCATGTTATTAGGGCTGGAGGGAAGAGCTAGTATTGGAGGGTTTCTTGCTGTATGTGATAAGTAGAGGCTTGAATCACCTTTGGGGAATTGTTTTTGCTGTGCAAAATGCTCCTCTTCCTACTTTTCTATCCCTCTTGTGTTTTTTGCTCTTCGTGTAACAAGGGTAATGAGAAGGAAACATCCTGACACACAGCCAGCCAAATAATGTTATTAATCATACCAACCTTCAAAGCTGAACTGAACTGCTTTTATATTTCCCCTTAGTTTTTTCCTGGATCTCAACGTTTCTTTTGAGGTCAGCACCACCCTCTGCCACCAGACCTTCCCAAAGTGCATGAGCCACCCCATCTCCTGAGATACCAAGGTAATTCCCTGTGAAAGCTGAAGAAGGGAGGAGAATAAATATCCTCAAGGGCAAGGAAGTGACCAGTTATTTCTTTTTACTCTGGGAGTGCTGATACTGTGGGATATTCTGCCATACTGGAAAGAGGACTCTTCCTTTCACCACCAATAAGCACTGTTCATCTGAGGGGGAAGCAGGAATGCTGGCTCCCTCAGCACTGTGTGTGAATGTTTTGGACCGAGCACCATCTGGGCCAGGGAAATGAGGCATTTCTATGAGTGGGCACTGCAGCTGCTGTCAGCTGTGATTGTGAACACTGCCCTGCACGTTTCTTCTGTCCTTGCAGCCAGGAAATGACTCACCTTTCTGTTTCATAATTCTAGTCTGCTAGACATCATTTTTAAGATGTTCCTAGTCAAATAACCAGGAATGATGTGAATCTCTCATTTCATTTGTTGCAGTCTGCAGAGACACGTACAAACATCTGTCTCCTGCTCTGCCTCACCACCCCTTGGGACTTTCCCTCCTGACTCCTTCCACCAGCACTTTCAACAGTTTTCCTTTGTTTCTACCTTGTCACCCTTTTCTTCCTTATTGCTTCCTTGCGGAGCTCACTGTTCCTCAGTTTCATTTTTCCTCCTGCAGTCAACCTCTCTCTCTGTTTCATCCAGTGACACTCACCAACGCACTGTATCCCACATTAGGGAGCCCTGAGTTAGGCAAGGAGGACAGAGAATCTTGAGTTCCCTGTATGTAACTCCCTATCTCCCACTATATCTTTACATTTTCATCTGAACTTCCTTAGCTGCACCTCTAAATTCACCAATCCTATCTTCTGTTGGGTGACTACAGAAGTAGTTCCAGAAAATCATTCTCATTAATAATAGATCCCTTAAATTATTCATATAGACATTTCCACTATCTCTTCTTCTGTTGGGGTCAAGATGTTAGACTAAACAGAGCAATGACTTGGTGCAACATACCCAGTGTGTCTTTTATTGTGCTTCTGTTTGGTTTTGGTTTTCTCCCCAGTCTTTGTCTTGAAAGTAAACATTACTATGCTTGGAGTCCAAATAATATTGACAAAGCACAACATTGTTGCTTTTGTTTGTTGCCATTTTCTCTGATTTATTTATATTTCTAAAGAGTATCATAACACTTTGATAACCTCCTGGTGATCATCTTGACAAGAACTTTAAGTTGCTAATTAGGTACTGCTTACAGATTATAAATATTTCCTTGTAGACTTTTCACTCAATTATGTGGAGGCACCAAATATATATAGAATTAAATCCAAGCAATTTGCTTTAGCCCAGCACGGTAAATAATAACCAGAGGTTTTATCAGAGATCAAATGCTAGCTATTGAGCTGGGGAAATGCAAGTAATTACAATTCTGATGTTTTTAAGAAGAACACAGACTTTCTCTCAAGCCCTCTTTCTTGGGGACTGGCTGTAATCAGATCTCTTTGACTTCTGAACCTCTACTTCACATTTCCTACAGATCCTTGAAACAGCTCAGTGCATATATACTTCAAACAGTAGTCCTTTCCAAGAGTGCTGGAAATACAAGGATGCTTACAGTGTGGGGCAAGGATTACACTAAAGGAATTGAAGAACAATAATTCCATCATGTGATTATTTTTCTTTCAAGTGTATATTTCAGATCTTTTAAATAAGCAAGGAAGTCCACCATTGGAATTTGCTAGTATGAATTATTCTGAAAGCTGATTAGAGATTGAAAGACAGGAATATTTTTCTGCTTTCCTGGGATCAGAAATAAATATTAGTAAACAAACAAAGAAACAAAACCCAAACAAATACCATAAAACATCCAGGACAATTTGCTTCCATTTGTGTCAGAAGAACAGCAATAGCTGATTGTAGATGATTGCTTCACTTCATCATGGAAAAAGGAGGCACACATACCTATCCCGGTACAATCTGAAATAGTATATCATCCTGACAAGCCAAAGAAGTATAGACAGTATTAATTTACATCATCCCTTTTTCAGTTTCCAGGTCCACCAGTTCCCCCAGATTTCTTTAACTGGCAAATGTTCATTACATTTATATATATATATATGAAAGCTTTCTGCAGATTTGCTCTGGAAAAGGGTATGATCTTAGTAAATTTGAAAAGACATAAAGAAAAGGGGTATTATTTTTCTAGACATTATTTTTGTGTGTTTACAAAAATAATACTCCTTACAAATACGCTTTTCCAGAGCAAATCTGCAGAAAGCTTTTATAATATACATACCAATATGACATGAATACTGAGATGAGACTGGGGAGACAGCTCTTCAATGAAATAGCAAACTGTTACCTTAGCAACCTGCCACCATAAGCCTGGACTTTTTAATAATTCCGAAGAGGTACAATTTTGGGAGGGGACATAGAAAGTAAACAAAGGGTCAGTAAATAGAAAGTACTGTAGGTAGTCTTTTTGTACTATATGTTATTGATACTGTTAGTATCTCAACCCTTCTTTACCCTAAGTGAAACATTTCACTGGTCACGTGGCTCACTCCTCCAGCTGAAGGGTACTTCATAGCAGCTCCTGAAGAAGTCATGACTGTGGATGTGACCAGAGCTGTGCTCCAAGCTCAGCTGAGGTATTTCCTGACCAAATACTCCTACTCCTTCAGAGTCACCTGAGGCTGCAAAAGAACCCAGTGACTTCAAGGAGTTGCACTTGCACAATAAAATGCAAATCGAACACGTTTAGAAACCACTCAGATACTATACCAGAAGCTAATAATTGTGATCTATGTCACTGGAAACAACTCTTATATTTATTTTTGTAAGTCTTCTTGTTATGATTTTCAGTCACTTGTAAATCTGACAGGCCTTATTTATTGAGGCTATATTCTTGTGCTTAAAAATTGCCTGAAAAGAGTTTATTGATAATTCTGTGGACTCTCTTAGGAACATTTCTGTTATTATTTTCTTGTTTACAAAAATCCAAGATTCAGAAGTTCCTTAAAGAATAAAGGTCCCTTAAAGAGCACATATATTTTTCTTGAGGAGCAAAGGAGGTGAGGAGATGGAACTCTTCAACCTTTCTCTAATATTTTTCCCCTAAGTGAATTTGCATGGTACATTAAGCTAAATGGTATTGACTTGATGTTCAGTCTGGACCTTTGAAGTATACTGGATGCCATTCGATATTAAGCATTTATGCTGAATCAGATGCTTTGTTTTTGCTGCATCTCTGAGTTGGGCAATGTACCATAGAAAAATAAAGAAATGTACCTACCAAAAATAATTGTGTGGAAGTTCCTGGGGATGGAAGCCAAGGGACCAGTCTCATTACCACAGATTTAGAATTATACTTTAACATAGTACACAATGCTTGTTATAGTGTAAGGCCTTACAACATTGTCCTAGGAGGCACTCAGAGTTTGTTCTCTCCATTTGCAGGAAGAGCTGGCTAGAAATCTGGCTGCAAGGTGCATGGGGTCAGTGTGGCAGCCCAAAGCTTGCCAGAAGCTCCCACCAGCCAGTCCTGTCCTCAGCCACCCTCTTGCTGCCTGCATGTTAAGTCATCAACCACAATCTCTCCTCATTAGGTGTGTATGCACCAAATTACCTCTTTCTTAGCTCTTCACTTCATCTTTCAGGCATTACCTTATATCTCACATTTGCCTAGAGTTCACTTACATAATGTTCCCTTCAATTTTACCAACCATTGACAGGAGGCGTTTTCTTCTCAGAGCTCCCTCACTATTACCCTTTTATCATCTGGTTAAAATACTTAAAAATCTATCAGTCATGGAGCAGCAGATAACAAACTCCAAGTGTCCCATACAGTGTTTGTTGTCACATCCATGTACATTGCTGGAGACATGAGGGTTGAAAGGGGAGGGCTGAATCAGATGTGAAATACATGGCAGTGGCACAAAAGTTTTGCAAGCAGCTTTTGCTGCAAATAATAAAGTACAAAAATTATGGCAGACAATGTTCTTATTTAGCTTCTTAAATTAATTAAAATGGAAATTTTAATCTATGTTAACCTTTTGGAAAAAAAAAAAACAGCAAAACCCAACAGTTGCAAGTTTAGTATTCCAAAGCAAAGCTATTTATGTTTCATAATGACTGGGAGGGACACCATGAATTAAATGTGTTTGGAATTATGTGATATCTATAGTGCAATTTAAAAGCCATGAATAAAATTTAACTAAAAAATAATTCTACAAAAGCTAGAGAAATGACATGGATTCAGTGGGGCAAATAACTCCATGTATGAGTTTGGTGAGTCACCACTGCAAGCAGGAACAGCCTCTCAGTGGAAATGCAGGGAAGTTAGCGTGCACCATCCAGCATACTGAAAAAAAAAGACCGTTACTAGAGAGCATTAAATAATCAAATAAAAAGTAATGTTATTATATAACTATCATAAGGTCATGTACTTTTGTTTCCATAACAAAAAAAAGGAAACTAAATGCATTAGTGAAAGAGTACCTGACAGAAGTCCCTGAAATTATCTGAAAGGCCAGCTAACTGCAGCACCCAGTATATAGAAAGAAAAAAATGTTTGTATTAATATCAGCTCTTGCTATTTTTCTTGATCTCAAAATAAACTGAGATTATAAAAAATCTCCCCACTGTCTTACTGACTTAGTGGATTTTTAAACCATATCAGCTTTGATGAAATTAACACATCTTAAATGAAGCTTAAGTTATAGATTTGGAATCACTGTCTCCATGAAACAAAAAACATTTTCCTTATTGCGTGTCTTGTAACATTCCAAATTTAGATTATTCTTATCCACAGCTTTCATCTTTATAAAAGCACATTTTCAATATGGATAAACCACTAAAAAATGGCAAGAGTCATCAGCTGAACCTACCTTCTTCATCAGAATATCTTCAATGATGCTCTTGAAATGAAAGCCAGATTCACTACCCATCCCTATCCTTTATCTCCTAGAGAGCCTTTGGGCCAGATCTGGGACAACCTTTAATTGTGCTTGGAGAAACCTGGGCTTTGCTTGCATGGACTAGCATGAGACTCAGCTTTGGAGGGCACCACCTTTCCTGCCCATGTCTGCTGCAGCACTGCATGACTAACATCCAGCTGCCTAAGAGGGACTTGAATGCCTTATTTTCACTCTGAATTTGTCCACTTCCCACTTTCAGCATCTGTATCTATCTTGTTATACACTATTGAGGGTCCTATTATCAAAATGCCATTCCCCTTACAACCACAGATCAGCTTAACTGCTCATTTCCCCAGCAACATTTTACCCAAGATTTTGTTTGAATCTATGACATCAAATTGAAGAAAAATGGTTAAATAGCACAAGTCAAGAGTCCATGCTCTCCAGTCTGCAAGACTTACCTGTTTAAGCAGTGTCCGTTTAAAGTCACACTTTGAGACAGAACAACTAGATATTTTTTAAGTAGCTGTTGTGACTACTGATTCTGCTACACCCTAATTCCTTCATTTAAGTGTTGCTTGATGTCATGTCACATTTTTTGGCAGCCATTAACATTAACACAACAAGGAATATGCTCCAGAATATACCGAATTAGTTAATACTAATTTGATTGCAATTATACATGGCTCTCCTTTATTAAGACATGTTAATACTGGCCACACCACTGTTATGTCTGAACTGGAAGGTTTACAACTGCCTTGGCATCATATTTATTCTCTGAAATTTGGGCACATTATTAACTGGGTTTTTTTCAAACGTATTTCAAAATGAACGTTAATGACTGAGAAAGTTCTCTATACAGCGCTTCCAATATTTTAATTTAAGCAGAAAGCTTAGCTACCTAATTAATGAAATGGTGAGCAATAAACATTTATGACATCAAGTTTCAGTGGTTAAGAAAGGCAATAAGCAGTTTTTGATGGATAATCTTTTTTTTTCCAGACATATCTTTTCAGCAAAAAAACTTCTGCTTCCTCCAAAATCATTTATGTTGATAGATCTTAATATCATTTTATAAGAAAACCCAGGAGAAAGGAAAAGTAGAAGAAATATATGAAAGATTTTCCTCTGAGATTTTTCCATAATTATTTTATGGCAAGAAGCTGTATGTGAGTGTGATGAAGTGATGTGCTTTGGAGCTGCTCTTTGAAGCTTTCAGCAGCAAGTAGCTTCCTCCCCAGCATGTGTTTTAAATGTTTTGCTGGATTACAGTCCACCTGCACAAAACTGTTCTGACCTTTTTACCCTTTCAATATTTTAAACATTTGACCTGCTTTCCTTCCTGCAGTTTTGCTTCCGAGAATACTCTTGAAATAATTATGTAAATGTCATCTTAATGCATTTTCACTGCCATGTGCATTTTCAGCCCCCTTATGATGTTATCTTTTCAGAATGCCAGAAAAATGTGAACCAGATGTGCTGAGCACAAAATACCACAGCAGGGATTTCCCTCACAGCAATCATGATATGGAATTTCTTAGAGGCTTGCCATGGAGTAATAGGGTTATTTTTAGAAGCCAGAATATAACACAGGTAATAGAGTGTGAAGTTAAGTATGTTAAGTATATATATACATACTTATATTTTGAATAATACTGATTTGCAAGCAAAGACTTCATTGATGAAAGAAAATCCCACCCAAAATTCCCTCAATATTTTAAAATTCACCACTGGTACTATGAGTTCCTTTAATATCTATGGGTAGTTAATTTTCTGCATTCATTTATTATATGAGTACGGTAAAAAGGTGAATGACGAAAGTTGAGCTGTATACTGTTGGCATCCCATATAATTGTATATTGACATTCTTAGTTGACGCTTGAAATTGCTCCAACTGACTAAACACTGGTTCTATATTTGATCACTGAAGACCTTTGTTTTAGACCTCTTGGGTGAAAGCACAACCAAGCCTTTCAGTCAAAGTGTCTGTTCTTGTGACAATTTGTTTGTGTGTGTTGGATTCATTCCTAAATAGCATCATCTCTTCACAATCCCATTCCATAGTCAAAAGTGAGAATAGTACTGACTTCTTCCTACTGCTCTTCATCAAAGAATGACTTATTATTTTACTTGCTTATATAGTACCTAGTCCTTTAGGAGCCAGACTGGAACTGAGCCAGCCTTTAACCAATTCTGAAGTTCACAGGATGGTGCAGGACTCTGTAGACAGCCCTTTTACATGTAACTCAGTTTCTTATCCATTAAAGCTAAAGACAAGTAAACTGCTCCATTTCTCCTGCATTAAACCCATGTGTAGCCATAAAAACAGTAAGAATATCAATGACAGCTGTAGAGTGACTATAGTTTCTACTAATGCCAGGTTATATGAAATGTCTCCTATGAATTGACTCAGAGTATTATAAGGTGAGTCAAAACTGGTGGTATTTATGCTTGCATGTAGGTCTTCTTAGTCACTCATCATTTGTAAGGAGGTCTGTCTCATCTTTGCCCCACAGACTTTGGGGTTTTTTTAGAAATGGCATGAATACTGTGAAGACAAAAAGGACAAAAAGGTGTAAAGAGTTGTAGAGGGTTACCAGCAAAAGTCCTAGTTTGACTCAACACATTAGACTACTCAAGTTATAAAGTTTGCTTTTTGCAAAGACATGGAGAGCTTCTGCTTAGTGGTTTCATTCTACTTTTTTTTTCCTTTCACTTCTTAATTATGTTTATGCTGGGCCTCAGCCTTGACCCATTAAAGTCTGCCACAGACTTGAATGGTTATTCTACCTTTTGACAAAGTGTTGGAATTGGCCATGAGCTTGCACACATCTGCCATTTGACCTCTGTGAATTACAACTGGATTAAGGTATGTCATGTCTTATTAGCTTAATGGGAGCTGCATTAGAGAAATCCATGCTCTACTGCACAGTTTTCTTTGGTTGTTCATGACTCAAATTCTGTGGAAACTTCTCAGGGTTTCTTAGCACCAAGTCTAAAGTTTAAACAAAACTAGTTAAGAGATGCTGAGATGGATGAATAGGACTGTAGTTGAGTGTCCTCAGATCATGGGTTTTGTATCTTCAATAGGATGAAATTTTCTAACGAGGAACAACATTAGCAGATTTAAAAAATCTGTCACGATCATATGGATTTGTAACATATACATTTCTAAACTTAGTTCTAGTTATATGACTATAATAGAGCCTAAACATATTTCTGAATTGGTGCTGAACTTGTCTGATTTGGACTAATGTAGTTTCTGTAGATAATACTTGTTTACGATGGAAAGGGAAAAATCAGTGCTGTGGACTGTGAAACAGTGACTAAGCACTGCTGCAAGGTTTGACAGAGGTTTGACAAGGCTCTGAGAGACTGGTGAGAATATTTCAGATAGACAGTGCAGGGGTGTAGTCTTGCAGTATGGGTGTAAAGGAAAAGAAGCATGAAAATATGTCAAATCCTGATTCTCTGAAATCACTGGCAAAATTCCCACTGAATTAAATAGGACCAGAACTTCATCCTACATATTAATATGTATGCTTTTTTTTTAAAAAAAAAAAAAGTATTACATTTACAATTCTAGCTTACAGAATTCGGACAAATCAAAAGTAAGAGTCCTGTGCAACCTTAGTTCTGTTCTTTTATGCAAACACCTTCTGACACAATCTCCACTAACACTGCTAGACAAGATTATGTCCATGGTATTTCTATCTGGTTCAAACTGAAGAGATTCATGTGTATTGACTATAATAATAATAGCAAGGTTTGAAAAATATTTGTAATAGGAACTGTTAGTCAGCTTAGATCCTAATTGTAAGGATTGCTGGATAATATATGACTCTCCGAGTCACAAAAACATTTTTCAGTTGTCTTCAGAAAACATCTCTGAAACCAAACCCACATTCCAACAAGTCTGGCTTGATTTCAAGCCTCTAGGCAACATTTCTAGATCCTCTCTTGTGCCTTTTTTCTCCAACTCCCGACTTCACAGGTAAATAACCTTACCAGGGAACCATAAACAGAAGGTGAGAGTAGGCTAAGAGGAGCCTGGGGAACACAGAGAAGAGCGTGGTCTGAGAGGGCAGACTGTGTAGAAAGGAAATGAGACATTTCTTAAGCTGGTCTGGTTCCCCAAGCCCTTTCCCAGTGCCTGCCCCTGGAAACAGGCCGTGGCATCCTCCATGCCACTCAACAGTCCTCACCTTGTGCTGCTCAACAGTCAAGACGTTGTGTTCTGATGGGCTGCTTGGGCTGGCAGTAGCTTTTTGCTTTATAAGCAAACAAGCTGTGCTTGCTTTTCCTTCTTTGATTTGAAATAAATAGCATTTTAATTTCGAATACAAATAAAACTTAACATAGAAAAAAATGTGCCTGCAGATGCCGAGACATGGCCCACCATTCTATTAACTTTTTTGCACTTTCCCTGCAGAAGTTGTTTCTGTCAATTTATTTTCATTTCAGCTGAGCAAAATGGGAAGGAAAAAGCAGGTTGACACAGATGGTTGTCAGCAAAGTGATGACTGCAGCTGAGAATGGGTGTACAAAAATATACAGCTTGCTAAACTGTGCATTGTTTAGCTTCCATGTGTATAAAATGTCAAAAGAAATAAAATTTGGAGAATATATTTAGAACTCTTTTTTTAAGGGTTATTAAAATTACTGTTGTAAAATGGAAGGGTGGTCATATGTAAAAGAGTTACAATGCAGAAAACAGAAAATGGGACAAATATTGCATCCAAAACTTCTAAAACCAGAACAAAGAATAACATCTTAAATGCAAAGCTAAACCCCTAATAAATGATCCAGTCTGAGAGTTATTTGGGTCTTTTACAAACGCTGAGCACCTATAGTCTTATTGAGGTAACTCAAAAAGTGACCATTGTGTTTGAAAATCAAACCATTAATTTAAAGGTCTGAATGCAGATTTTTGAACCCTAGGATTTTGGGTTTAGGATTGTGTTTTTAATGGATCTCTTGGTTCACACCGCTGACCACAACATTGTGCTTTAATAGACCAAATAAACTTAGTGAGGAGAAAAATTTAAAATAATCTAAAATAGTCTTCCTCAAGTTTGTTAGAGTACTGCCAACTTCAAGGTGGGGGCAGGCTTTATCCACACTGGAAAGCCGCAGCTTTTTAACTACAATTGATCTTATTTTAACTTAGATCTATCTTGAACTAAGGCTAAGCCTAATGCAGACACACTCAAATCGATTGTAATGTTGCCTCTGTCAGTTTAGCTAATTTAAATGTACATGCATTAGCAGATTGCATCAGTTCAACTAGATTGATCTTTAAATTGCTTTGTCTAAAGTTGTGCCATTTCTAGGGAGCCAAAGATTGTATTTGGAAGAGAGGGCTGCTAAAGCTGCTTACTTTTCTCCTACCTGCCTGCTCTGCAGAGTACTGCCCCAGTCAATATATATTTATTATAAGTATCAGTATAACCATTCATTGACCGATACTCATAAAACGTATTAGAATTTCATGAATATTCCCAGGAGAAAAGCCATGGAGTTATACAGACTACTATTGCAATTCTATTTGGATTATTTTTTATTTATTTTTAAATTTTAATATTAGTCAAATTTAGGCATCGATTTGGACCATAGTAGACATAAACCGTTGTCAACGTAAGTTTTATAGTCAGAACTTAGGTAAATAAATCAGTGATGACCAGAAAATTTGAAGTTATTTCTGTTCTTAAACTGCTTCCTCTATGAGCTCCAAAGAAGACTGACAACCAAGCATATACTAATTTTAAATTGCATGTCTTTTCCCCACCAGCTCTCAGAGCAATGTAATTTGACCTTCATTCTAGTGGGGTAAAAATCAGGTACAGAAAATAAGTATGAGATAATGAATTTCTCTTACTTTGCCTGATCATTAATAAATGAGGTTATTTTCCTCCTTGACTCTTGGAATTAGATGTGACATAACATCTTAACACAATCAGTTTGTTCTGAAACCCTGATAATAGGAACCCATCTGCTTAGAGACATAAAGGAGAATTCATTATATGCCCAGTAATTACTTTCAATGCAACATAAAGAGATTGCATGTGCAGCTTCTTAGAGTTAAACACGCTGTCAGAAAGCATACCCTGATGTCTAGGAATAAGAGGAGTTCAAAAAGGTGATAGCTAATAATGACATTTAAAGGAAAATGTATATTGTACCTTATCATCCGTGTCCATAACTGCAGAGAAACCCATCTTTGTGCAGGATTTCCAAAAGGTTCTTCCTGAATATTGCCACTGAAGACAATTCTTTTCTGTATCTAGTTGATTTGTGACAGACAATAACTTGCATGAAATGGACATTTTGCTTTAGGAGAAGGAAGGATAAAATGTCAAATTTTGAGATCCAAGTTTGATGCTTAATGCTTATGGCTTCCCCCTAAAACTGGCAAAGCCTCCCAGTGCTGTGTCAGGAAGGAGATTTTGTACATGATTGAACACCAGGTGTTGAGGCCACATAAAGAATGGTACTGTCAGGCTCCAGAGCAAATCCTTTATGTTTCCTTACTAGAAGAATGGGACCAAAACCTTAAAGGATGGAGTGAAATGAGCTGATTCGAGTGGTCAGAAGAAGGTGACTGGCATTTAATCTGGGAGGAGATGGAAAGAGTGAAAATAACAATACTTTGCTCTTCCTGACATAGCATCCAGATGGTCCTCGCTAATTATATTTCCTCTTGTGGTTTTAGTTATCAAACATGTACAAATATTTACAGTGGGCAAAAACACATCTTTCTTTAAATGTCACTTTTTAATTCTGTTTTATCCTTTGAACAGTACCATTCGAACACTTTTTGGATTATATTTTCACTTTATGAGTCCTCCAATTTTCTTTTCCCACTTTCATTTAATTTCTTTATATCTTTCATTCTAATGAAACATGACACGTTAAGAGGCCACTATTTTTGCAACTCAGGCTGTTTTTTTAAACTGCCTAAATCTGCCTTTCAGCCAGGCATGAAGTTGCTAAGACAATTAACATGCCTGAGGTTGAAAATATACTTAAGTGCTTTGTCATATCAGGCCTTAAATACAAGTTTACACCAATAAATTTAAGATACTCTTTTTTGACTTGGCTCTTTATATCTAAAATTCATGCTCAGTAAAAACAAGAATACTCCAGATACAGTGCTGAAAGGATTTGTTGAAGGATTATGTAACAGCTAGATTTTCCAAAAGATAATACCTTCTAAACATTATGAAATATCACTCTCCCAAAGGATTTACCTCTCGGGCATATGTGGAATGTAACTATTCAGCCTTAGCAGAACTCTCAGCCTAGTGACATTTTTCCTTCTTTTTTAATTATGTGAGAAGAACCCTCACACTTGCTGTAATTAAATATCCAATGACACTTTTAAAACAACAGTGTTAATGACAGATTCTTGACAAAACTACAAGTAAAATTCTGTCTCAACTGAGATTGATGGTATAGCTGCCACTGTCTTTCCTTGAAGCCATAATTTTACTCTCAGATAAGGACGTTATATTCTATGTACATAAATTCCTCCACCTGATTTAGTGCAAGGTGTTCCTGCCCATGGAAGAAAGGCTGGAACTAGATGATCTCTAAGGTCCCTTCCAACTCAAACTATTCTGTGATTCTGTGATTTACAATTTTTATTGTAAAGGGGATGATCAGACTTCCACTAGGGTTGGTAGAAAGGAAATTCATGTGTAAATTTGCCATGGGCAAATATATTACTTTGTCCTGGTGATTCTCTAAGGACTGCATACTTTCTACCCTGTCTTTCTTGTTCATTACCAGATCTCCTAGAAGCACACTGCCAAGGTTCCCTTGAAGTGGAGGGGAAAAACCACCATTCCCAAGTTGATACATGTGAGGCACGGACAGCATGGAGGAAGGAACAGCTATGAGAAGGCTTTACTGGGATAGTTTGGATGTCTACTGGTCCTGGTTTCCACCTATCACAGCAGATTCCCCAGGACAGTTGACAGTCCCAGCTATAGGGGCCCCAGGGACAATGAAGGTGGTGAGACATTGGAACAGGGAAGTTGTGGAAGCCCCATCATTGGAAGTGTTCAAGGTCAGGCTGGATGGTGCTTTGAACAACCTGGTCTAGTGAAATATGTCTTTTCCCACAGCAGTGGGGAATGGACTAGATATCTTTAAAGGTTCCTTCCAACCCAAATCATTCTGTGATTCTATGAGTCTATGACTTCTCAAAAGTTCCCAAGACCCAGCAGATTCCTTCTGTGCTGGTTGTGCTGATTATGCTGGTTCTATGCACTATGCGCAACCCTGTCCCCATCCAACTTTCCACCTTCAATTGCCTTCACACCTGCCTCCTCCACCTTCTCCACTCCCCAGCCCCAAATTCCCCTCACCTGGAGGACAAGTGCATGGAGAAGAGGTGAAGGTGCCTACATGCTTTGGGAGAGGTGTGCTGCAGGCAGCTTGAAAGCATAGATCTTGCCTGAACCAGAGGGGTTGCCTTTACCTTGGAGTTTACAGGATTCCTGGATGCTGTCTGTAGTTCAGTTGAATTTTTCACTTAGCATTAAATGTAGCAGAAATAGATTATTTATAACTAGTAACACTGAACTCAGGGGTTTTTTTTTCAAACCCTTTAAATAAATTCAGAAAGGCATGTGGTTGAAAACAACCTTCTACATTAATTGCTGCATTTAAATGCTGTTTGTTTTAGGATAAGCCCTGTCAGTTTGTACACTGTCATTCAGTGTAATCTGTTCTGCTATTAAATACAATTGAAGAAAAATTATTAATAGATGAATGAGTTTCTAATATTAGCTGATATCAACTGTCTAGTTTGTCAGTCAGGAAGAATGATGGATGGCCACAGGGGGGTATTAGAGATACTGGGTATGCAAACTACTCTGCCATCTAGTATGATTAAGTTTTATCTTACATATTTCAGCATAAAAATTTGCCTTGGTAGTTTCCCTTTGTCAAATTTTAAAAATACCACCTATCTCTGTAAGGTTTCTTTTTTTTCCTCTCTGTCAGAGGCAGTAAATAAGGTCCACCCAAACACTATTTTAAAATACCACAGTCTGAACCAGAAAAGTTGTCTAAATATAATTGACTGGCAACAGTTCTGGTTTTGAGCAAGGACTGCTAAGATAACAATAGAAACCAAGGCAGTACCTAGCAACTAGATCTGACCATGTGTATGGACTGTTTGAAGGATACCATAAGTATTAGATGTTTCACTCCCATTCAATTTATGATGCAATCTTTTTTCTTTTGTTGTGACTAGTGTCAGTATGAATGAAAGAAGAGAAAGAAGGGCATCAAAGCTGGGAATCATTCAGAGTATTAATTACCTGTATGATACCTCCAACTCAGAGAGAAATTCCAGTTCCAAAAAATGCTCATGATGTGGTAGAAAAAAAAAACCCTAGGAGGAAATTTGCAGTTCACTGTCTAGGGAATTTAACCTCACAATTCAGCTAGAAGGAATCAATAATCTAAATCCATCTGTGCTATTCTGAATATTTACCTCCTGAAGTTGGCTAACAGAGATAAAACAAAACCATGTGCAGGTTTCATCTTTTAAAAAGAAATAAATAAAGAGGTTTCCAACACCCAAAGGGCAAAATCCAGGCACACTTTAATGGTTTAGGAGCAGAGCCAGGTTCATACTAATATGACTGTGAGTTTCCTGTGTTCTGTTTCAAAAGCCTTTCGTACAATTTATGAACTAAAAAAAAATCTCAACATAACTTTAAGAAATTAATTTGAGAATAAAATAACATTTGTGTTTGGAAGAATTTATTCATCTAATTATTCGGGTCAAAAACATGTATATTTACTGGTTTAGAAGAAATGTGAATGCACTTCAGTCTGTCTCCCAGAGGCAATAAAGGAAAGTTTTTCCTACATCTGGACTGGAGGTTTTTTTACCCTTTTCAACAAACAAATCAGATCCACTGGGAATCCAGATCAGTGGATGTGGTGTTTTATTGCAAGCTCATATGTCCTTGACAGATAATCACAGGAAGGATGACATTTCAAAACCGAAGTGTCTGCCAATAAAGAATCTGCCTTATGAAGACTTCTTCAAATTCCCACCAACATAGTGTCCATTTAGAGAATAAATGGTCTTTCAGCTTGTAAGGTGTCATGAGGTCTCCCTCCACAGTCCTGCCAGTCATTTTTGTGCTCAATTTTAATGTCTCAAGCAATTTTCCCCATTCAGGCATAGAGCCATCAGATACTTTCAGATGATCATTAACTTTAGCTGTGACAGCAAGCCACAATGTGCATCACAGAATTAGATTTTATTTTGTCTCTTTATTTTGTGTTGTCACATAACCTGACACATTGACATGAGTTCATTTAACTTAATTTATCCTTCACTGGTTTTGGAATGGATATTAGCAGGAAGTCAATACATATTTTCTTATTATAGTCTTAAATCTTTGTTTTGTAGTTCTAGTTCTGCCAGTCTGGCAATATAAAACCCCTCAGCAGACCTTATATCTTTTCAATTTTTAACCAGTTTCTAATACCTTTTTTGATCTTTGATAGAGTAGTCTCCAGTCCTCAAAATTTCCTCAGAAAAAAGGGGTAGTTTGAGAACGTTCCTTGAGATTCCGTGTAATCCCTCAAAAAAAAAAAAAAACAACTTCCAAATGTATCCATTGGGCCAATTATTAAATCAAATTCTTTGAGCCTGATACAGCCCTGTCTGTAGATCTGTACCTCTCCCTTAGACTCTATATGTATTGGATATCCCTCTTTCATGCTTTTGCTTAAAACATGAGAATACTGACAGAACTGGCAGCATCAGTGTGTGATCATTAATTTTCAAAAGTACCAATCCTTTTTCCATCTCTATACAAATATATGAAGAGCTTTCTTCAGATGCATGTTCTGTGGTCAATAGTGCCATAGCAATCGTTTCAATATTATCCAGTATATAAACCTACATGCTGGTTTTAAAAATATAAATAATGGTTAGTTCAAAATAACGAGCAATTGCAAGTTAACCTTGTGAGACATAGAAAGTTTAGATAACTACATCATACACCATCAGCAGTATCAGTGTCAGTTTTTCTTTTTGGAGGGAGGGAGGGAAGGAAATACAGAAAGGTCAAAGACTAAATCATGGGGCTGCAGAGGGAGATCAGTGGGGTCACAAGGATTTGCTGTTTTCACAACGGACACTGCAATCAGTAATCTAATGTCATGCTGCACGTAGTGCTCTTTGAGCAAGTTTGACACTGATACATGGGAAGCAATCTGAGTAGGGAGATAAAAAGACAATTACTATAAACATATGAAAAGTACACTGGAATTGTGATGATGTTAAAACAGAATTAAGATCAAAGCTTTATAAAATAGACAAAAACCAAAAACAACAACAAAACAAAAAACAGGAGAAAACACTATTTGCCACTATAGATGGCATGCCATATATACAAAGAATGCTAGAGCGAACACAAGTTATAAAATTAGTGTCATTGGTATCATCACAAGTTGTGTGAAAAATTGGGAAACCAAGGAGCAGCAGGGACTAGCATTAGACAATGTGTCCCTGAATGAGCATCCACCCACTTCATTTGTCTCATGAAATAGTTTGTCTCCTGCTAGCCACATCAAACATAACACAGTTAGATACATTGTTAGCAATGATATTTGGATAAGTAAATCAGAATTGGTATGAGGGCTCAAATCTTGAGTGAATGTGTGGAACTAAAAATTGCCATGAGTTTACATGACTGATTTTCAAATGGGCAAGGTTAGATCAGCCACAAAGGCTCAGGCTGCACCATTCCCACAGCCCAGAGCTAATTGCAGGCCTGCCATTAAAGTTTTAATTTAATGACAGTGATGGGATAGGAGGAGTCAGTGCTTCCATGAGTGACACGCTGCCTACTCCAGCCTGGCTCATCCTCCAAGTCCCTATACAAATAGGCTTTCATCATAACAATGCTGCTTACTTCTTATATCACAGACATAAATACTCACCTCAGTTGAATTCATCTACCCAGATGAAGCCCTTTATTTAAACATCAAGCTATGTGGACATAAGAGTTCATTTTAATTCCTTCCCTTTGTTTACCTCTTTGAGGTATGAAATATTTCTACAGATATTTGCACAGACTCTCCTGCTGACACATTGCTCTACTATGTGTCACACCAGTATCTTGCAATGTTGATATGGCTGTTGTCAGAAGTATGATGTGGCATATACAGCTGAGATGCGACAGTTGATCTGAAGAGCTGCAGATTTGCATCCTTTGAATGGGGAGTCTGAGTATATTTTCCTTTCATTTATAGAAATGAAAAAAAAAAAGAATTTAAAAAATGTACACAGTCTTCTCTGCTTGTACATAAAAATATTCAGTGGTTTCCTTCAACAGAGTATTCATGGGTTTTTTTGTTCCCTTGTGAGATCAGTAAACTTGCTTGAAACCAGCCCAGAGCACAGTCTCAGGCTGCTCAAGCTGCTCAAAGGTGAGTGATCGGCAAAAGCCTTGGAGAGCTGACCCTGAGCATGTTTCCCATGAGTAGTGCAAAGGGATGAAGGCCTGACCCCATAGAAGACATTGACTTTATTAGGGCTAAGATTTCCTCCCTGACCTCTGCAATCAAAAAGTTCGCTGGTGTTTTTAATCCCTTTTCTTTTTCCTACTGGTAGTAAATTTCCACACTTTCCAAGTCCTACAGGTACTTTCAAATCAGCCTAACCAGATCTCTATTTTAAGTTTGCAGAAGCATGGATGCCTTTTTTTTTCTCAAGTTAGCTTCTTTCATGACTTCATGCTCCCAGTGAGAAGTGACACATCTTACTCTTACAGTTGCAAAAGCAGATAAAATGAAAGAGTCGAAATCGCAACAATTGAAAGGGGGAGCTTCACTCTCTCTACCTCATTGTCTCAACAAAAAGGATATTTGTATTGATTCTGCACCTAAGAGTAATTGAATTAAAACAATCTCGCTCATCCTTACTCCCTCTTTTGTGAGACCTATCAGATGCTCTCAGACATTCGATGCTGAGAAATGCACTTTGCACTATTAGTCAGCAGCACTCAAAATTCCTGACAATACCAGACTGTAGCTGTTGAAATCTGAAGCTGAGTGCTTCAAGGGACCATTATTACTAATGGGCTTTTTTATTAGAAACTTTGAAATCCAATAAAAATGGCAGGAACTTAAAGTGCAAGGAAGAGAGGCATGGAAGTCTGTGAGTATCATTAAAGAATAATATTATAGTTTTATGAGATACTTTGGTCAGGCTACAGCTCATCACAGAACAGGCAGCGAAAATTTTCAAAAACATCCAAGTATCTCACAAACACAATGTAGACTTGCAAGCTGAAATATGGCTTTAGCAGTCTACTTTAAGGTATCTGGTTAAAAAACACTGACTCTTGCTGCTAAGTGACAGGAGAAACTGTAAAAGGCTGGGAGCAGAATCCAGCTAGGCTGCAGTATGTATCCCTTGCAAATATTTATCTGTCAATACTTACATACCACATTACCACTATGTAAAGAGATCCCATCTCAGAGTATAGCCTCAGCATCTCAGACACTGTACAAACACCATCAAGGAAATAGTTCTCCTGAAGGTCTTAGACTTAGAGGAAGACTTAGACAGAAGCTGGCATCTGACTATGTATGGTTCAATTTCGAGAGCTTGGAGAGTTTCAGATGTATTATGTGCTCATAGGCCCAATTAAAGGTACACTATTCAGTACATTTTAAAATGTCATAATAAAAGGCAGAGATGCTTCAATTCAGAAGCCATGTTATTGAATTTCGACCATATCAATAAGGATATATCGGTGCAAACAAGGGAGCAGGAAGGCTGTTAGAGCTTCATACAACTGTTACTCATGGAGCTGTTAAGAACTAAACGATACAGAAACTACTCTAAACCTCACTGGTTGGTATAAATGAGTGAAAGAATACTCTCTTTGGTAAAGCAACTTCCATATCTCAGCAATATCAAGAAAAACAAGTTCTTAATGTCATTTATGAAAATTTGCAATGAACCCAGACAGAAATTGACATTACACGGCAGGATTATGTTTACCACTAGACTATCATTATTGCTTGGACAATATACACAAAAAATATTTCCCAAGAATTTACAAGCTTTATGTCATCCTGCTGCCTATTTTTCTTCAAAAATAGAATGGAAAATTCTACCCTATTATTAGAATTTCTCCTTCATAAGTGCAAGTATAATTATGGGAACAAAACTTGCATTTTCACATCTGCTCTGTAAATGCACATCATCTTGTCATTGTGAATACATATGAAATGTATCGAGTTGTATTTTTATCCTTCTTCCTGCAATTTAACATACCTACAAAAACACCCTGCTGCAAGGATGTGAAGAACTTGTGAAAGTACGTGAATTAGACCAGTCCCAGCTGTTAAGAGTCCCATGAGACATGGTGCACACGGATATCCAGAGAAAACCCAGTAAGGGAAGAAATGGCATGATCTTCTGCAATATGTTCTAATTCTCAAGAGAAGGAGCGCTTACCCCTATCTCTTAGTTGGGAATCTCTAGCATGTAATCTAGGCATCTTCAGGCCTATGATTATCTCAATAGTCTTATCTACTCTAGTGCTAATAAAAGCAAACTTCATTTATGTAGTCTTTGATCAGGGGAACTATACATGTTTTTGAAAACCCTATGGAGTTATAAGACTATATAGCATGCAGCCAATCTCACATATGTGCTCAATCAATCCTTTCCTCCCTTTCATGTTATTTCATTCTGCCCACAATATATAAAATTGGAAAGAAATTAGAAACTGTACCATGCTTAGAAAATTTAAGATGAAACAATAACAATATGATGTCTAATAACAGGGACATAAGAACACGATGTGACTGCTAGGTGTGACAAAACAACCTCACAATTTAGACAATGCCATATCGATCATAAGGCTTTCTATCGTAATTTTTTTACTGGAAAGTGAACCTAACAATAAAGCGCCAAATACAAAAAGAGGAAAATAGATATTGATTAGATAGCTGAAAATTTAAAAGGCAAAATAGATTTTTACATTACTTGTCACTTCTAACATTTACATGGATGTGTTCCAATTCTCAGAGGTTCCTGGAGCTTATATAAGCACTAACTCTGCTACTAAGTTTATTATCCATAAAAATCAGTTTCTTGGCTTGCAGAGTTGAAAGCTAAAGCATTCCTGAGTCTATTTATCCTGCTGATTTTCAGACATTTGGGTTTGTTTGTTTGCTTCCCCAGGCGGTACTGCATTTGCCTTCAGTAACTTGGGTACTCAGATTGGAAAATCTGACACAGGTTATAATAATAAATGTTGAAGAGTGATGACATGCATCTGGTGGCTTGCAGCAGGACTGCTTGGAAATTTCTGGGTAGTTGATGTCATCGCTCTCTGATACCTCCAGCTGAATGCACAGAGCAGATCAGCCCACAGTGTTACCAAGTCTGGTGGCCTGTCCAGCAGTAAGCAGCAGTGAGTAACTAGGGAAAGTCCACATTACACACGAAAGGCTACAATGATCAGGATGTAGCACCTCAGCTTGTAGCAGTCAATGTTAAGGCACTATGTTGGGCATGTTATATTTAATAACTGCTGTAATCTCTTTGTGCTTTTGGCCACCTCAGATCACCCAGAGGAGTTGCATCGCTTCATTAGATTTGCTCAGCTGAAAAAGCATTTTCTTTATTTCTGTTTCAACAGACATCATTCTTCTTCTTCTACAAGAAAACATGAATTGTTGTTGCCTAGTAAACCTATTCCTGACCTGTCAATATTCCCTTGCAGTTGCCTCTTCCCAAACCTAGAAGTCCTTCTTCTAGGACTCTCCCCATTCAGGTAAGGACAGGACCTCAGGACAGTTTGCTCAACAATTATCTGAACACTTTTCTTTTATTCTTACAGACATTAAATTTTATCTGTCATTTACTGATCAGGAGAATATACATGCACTTCATTGTATGCTATTACCCTTCTATTATTTTCTGAGTCACCACTACGTTTGACCAGCCTAGTATTTTACAGCTGTACTGATACTTTTGTATTAACAGCAAATTTTATCATCTCACTGTTCATCCCCTCTTATGGAAAACAGGAAAATATGTGGAGACAATCCTTCTACCATTTATAAGACAGACTGTTTAATTTCCAGTCAACCATATAATCTCTTAATTCAACTGCTTTCCCACACTGCAATTTCTGGCAGCATAGCCAGTACAGAAATCAAACTTGATGATCTGTTATCATTATGTTTCTTTGTAATTATTCACTAGAAGCCTAGGAGGCTTTTTGTTTCTTTAAGGAAAGATTGCGGAAAGTCAAAGCCCTTTTGTTACCTTCTTGTAAGTGTAGGGAGCTTCTGTTTCCAGCCATATTGAGTGACAACAGAAGATGCTCTTCAGTAGCTAGAATATTTGATATCACAATTATATTAGCTAAAGTCAGCTGTCCTAAAATGTCAATCTAAACCAGTTATTTATATGTCCTCTATCATCGGGATGGAGAACAGCTTCTTCAGATGGCAATTCATTTCACCCTTGGATAGATATCATTAATGACCCTATAGAAGTGCAGTCCCTTATCCTTCTTTGTTGAAATAAAAGGATACAGATAACTTGATTAGAAGACTAAACTTTAGATAGGTAGTGCAATGAACTTCATCATACATGCTCCCAGTGGAAGAAATACCACTGGAGATAGATACAACAGCATCATCTTAAAGCACAACTTACGTAAGAGTGAATTGTGTTATGAGCAGCAGCTCTAACACAGGTGTGTGTGGTTCTGTGTCCACATAAGTCTTCCCCCAGTGCTCTTGTAACTGCTCCACCCCGTTCATCTTTCTATTTCTTCTTCCCTGAGTGCAAGGCAGCCCACACCATGTCTTGTGCCATGATCTGTACCTACTGACTGGACAGTCAGTCCAAGCATGTTGTTACACAGCTGGCACACTGGACAGAAAGCACTACTCTTGAATGCAAACTGATGGCTGTCCTCACTCATACTTGTTCCTTTCCCTTTATTCCACTGTGTATTTTTTCATGTGCATAAAATCAGTAGGAGCCTCTTGTTCCTATTTCAGATGCAACCAAAGTTATCTAATGGATTTCAAAGTCACAGACGCAATTGCATAAACCTTAATTCATTGGGAAGTCAAGCTAAAAAATTGTCTCCAGCATAATAAACAATATATTTCTAACATTGCCTGTTATGTACTCTCCTCCCAAACTTTTCCTATAATGCTTTTTTTTTTTGAAAAGCAGAAAGGGGTGAGTGGCTAACAAGCATGTAGAGGATCCATGAAATACATCTCTAATCTGGGAAATAGGGTCAGGTTTGATCTTGAGTTCTTCTGATAGAGACTGAATTATTAAAAGGCTATTGTCTGCTTTAGAGTGACATTCTGTCTGAACATATTGTACTTTGTGCGGTTCATAAAGAAAACCAAATGTAATATAGCTTAAATAAAAATAGTCCCATCTTTAAAGCTGCTCACTCTGTTCATTTGATAATATTCTGTACATACTCCACTTTACTGCTTTCACTAAATAATTAGTCAGTCAATTCCCCAGGCTGTGTTTGTGGGTATTGCATGATGCAGCAGGGAAAGATTAAATATATACTTTTTAAAAAGCCAATGACAGATGTAGTTGCAGCTAATGTAAATTTCATTTTATAAAACCAATTAGTTTTCAGATAGAAGACATCTTAAAGAAGCCTCCTCCTTTTTCTGACTTTAAAAAAAGCTCTTCATAGCACAATTAGGCAGCATTATTCTCATAACTGTATACTACTAAAATCTTAATAAACCCCTTTAATTAATATAGATGTATTGGATTTACATGTGTTACTTGTAAGATAAGTTGATTTCTCTCTCTTGGGAAATTATTTATATAAAAGGAGTTTTATGCTTGTTTTATTAGAGTGACATAACATTTTCCTATACATTTAAACAGATTTCTTTGCAGGTGAAGTCAAGAGGAGGAAAATATTATGCTTTAGAATTTTCTTCCCATCGTGCAGTAGACAGTTTTTGGTTTTTTTTGAATAATTTAGCAGATACTTTATTTTTTGCTTTACATTTGAAAGCTTAAGTCAGTTCTAATTTCCTCAACAGAAAATAAACTATTACTGTGTTTAGTGTGTGTATATAGACAGACAGATAGAGAGATACACTCTGTGACTATTCTTTTTCCTTACATATTGAAAATCTGGCCCAATTACTTCTTGTCCCGAAATAATCTGTGATGAGAAATGGAATTCAGAAACTAAGCAAATGTTTCCCTGAGTTTCAGGACATCGTTACACCATTTCTAGTGTGGTTTTATAAAATTTTTCACGGATGTTGGGAAGAGATCATTTTTCTGCTATATATGTGATGTACTGATACACTTGTGTTCTGTCTGCCCTACACACAAGGGAAGGCTCCCTGCCTGGTTTGCCTTAGCTGCTGCCTCACCACTGCTGTACCATCCCAAGAACTCTTCCCAGTCCAAGTGCTGGCAAACAGCTGCTGTCACTCACTGCATAGCCACCTGCTCCAGCACTCAGCATCTGCAACTGCAGCCAGCACTACTGGTGTCTTCTACAGGGTAAGGATCTCTTTGAAATGAAGGTTCAGGGATTCCTGGGGATATTCTCTTATCACAAAGACATTTTTGAAAGTCATTACCACTGGAATAGCTGCTTGACAGCAAAATCACTAGTCCAGCCTATAACGCTAATGCAGAAAAAAGTTTCCAATGTCCTCTTCGGGAAACCCCAGGATCACAAGAAATTATTATATCGCACGTCAATATTACAAAACATTGAACAGAATTTGATCCCAAGGCAGTAAGGAGAAGCAGACCTAGCTTCAGCCCCCCAGAATGGTGGCAGTTCAGGAAATCAGGACCTCTACAAACAGAGATGAAGAAGTAAAACCTGAAAGCAGCACAAGAACTGAGGGAGGCCCAAGACAGATGCAGAAGACCAGTCACAGCCTTGGATACCCAGCCTCTGGGCAGCGTGGGCATCCAGCTCTATAGATACCAGCACCACCAGTTTGCAGAGGAGCGTATGAAATGGTGAAATGTTCATCTGAACATTGTTCATCAAAGTCACAGTGTTTAGTTAAAAAAAAAAGAGTACTGTATTTTGTGGCATTCACTCAGCTTTATTTTTTTCAGTGCACGCTAGGCATCATTGCATCTGAGGAGCTGTCATTTCTGAGTGTCATGTCTGCTCCTATCTAACAAAAATATTCACTGCAGTGGGAGATTCTGTTGCAAATCAGTTTCCGTGTGTGTGTTTGAACACCCTCAGCTCTCCACCAGAGAACACTTTAGCCCCCCAGGCCACCTTGCAAGCCTTCCCTTTGAACTCAGTCCCACATCTCCTTCAGCCTTTGCACACATGTTCACACTAGAAAACCTTATCATGGAAACATGTCTGTGTCAGGCCATGGGGAAGAATGTTAAATATGATGAATGCCAGATACAGATTGAGAGGCTACTATCTATCTGATAGTTTTGCCTTTTTTGGACACTACAGCTTTCATATCACTTTATTAACTGCCTTTAAACGTTTTCCACCTTAATATACATGGTGTGCTTTACAGACGCCTTTTCAAGTGCTAAGCACAGGATTTCTACACTATTTTAACTCACTTTTACAGACTCAAAAGTTGGCTGAATGCTATTAAGAAATAAATAGGTTGCATCATATCAAGTCAGAAATACAATCTAATTGTCAGCCTTTGAAGTTGTGAACTTTGTGCATGCCTGTGGGAATAAAAGAAAATAGATTTTGAGGTAAAAGTGCCCCATGGGGGTGCTAGCATTTCAGCACAGAGCTACCAGGCCACTCACACTCTGTATGTGCCCAGCAATGAAAGGCGAGGGGAGTGAGGAGCACTAACCCAGCACGTCTTATGGGACTCAGAGAATATTGTCACACCATTCAAACCAATAACCCTCATCAAGACACTGCTGCAGTGAATCAAGGGACAGTGCATCATGGTGTCAAGAAGCACATGAGGCAACATAAAAACCCATTTATCATCTTTATGGGTTCTCAGTACACTTAAGAATGGCAGTTTGAAATTATGGTAGAGAGAGCAGGGCACAGAAAAGAGAAATGGAGGACTGAAAAAAACCCAACTTTACTTGTATCTCTATGTCTCTAGTGTCACAGGCACGGTTGCTTCCATCAGAAGTCAAAAATGGTTTCTGAGAGCCTCTCTTCAAGTAGTCGTGCTCCAGCTGAATTGCTGTCCTGATATTACACTTCTCAAGCTTTCTAAAGAACAGTTAGACTTTAAAAAACATACAGTTGAAAGCTTTAAGGTGGAAAATTACATATATTTTTAATAAATACTCTAAAGGGCTAGAATAACAGCACATAAGATAGAAATTATAATTTCAAATTATTTCACTGTTGTCTCAACTTTCTTTTAGCTTTAATTTTGTTTCTAACATATTCTTATGCACAGTTCATGACACCACTGAGCTTGAACTTTTGCTAAAAGAAAAACACAGCTTTATGCAGTGGAAATATGTTTTCTGAAAGAATTCAGAACTTCAGAACCTCAGAAAAAGACTTCAACAATTTTTAAGCTTCAATATTTTTAGTAAGAAACAATACCAGCTGAAACATTGCCCCTGACCTTAAAGTTCTTCAGGAAAAGTTATATTAAGACTAAAAAGCAAAATATACCCCATGAAGAGACACATCATATGTTTAAATGATGCATGAAATAGTTCATTGAATAATTTTTATATTTTCTTTTAAAAATGTATGAAAAGTTACACAAAACATAAACAATGCACATCATACCACAATAACCATTTAAAAATTATTTCCTGTTATCCCATTAGAAGACATCTCTTATGTAGCAGCTATTCTGGAGCAAATGTGCTTCCAAAAGAGAAAAGAAACCTTCTCCAGTTCTCTCCTATGTTCACCTCCACCTTTCTCATGCTCTCTAGCCTGGCTCTTGAGAGTCTGCAGCCCAGAAGCCTCCATGGAGTCCCACTGGCACATATTTAAAAAATACCTTACTCATCACTGGCTGTTTTCAGGACCCTAAAAGACCCATTTCCCAGCCTACTGGGAGGCCCTCTCCATTTCTTTGGCAGATGGTGTGCTGTGCACAATGTGGAGTTATGATCTGAGGCAGACTCTGCTCAGCAACCTCTACTCTTGTTGCAGAACTTCACCATCTGCCCTTTGATCTCCCCAAAGCACCCACTGTAGTTCTTCTGAAGCTGCTCTGACATTAGTTAGAGTTCATTTTTTTCTATCCAATTGTTCAGTGAAAGTCTCCGTCAGTCAAGAGAATAGACTTTTTTTTTTTTTTTTTCTGAAATCTTGTGATTTTTTTAGCTCCTTTGATGTTCATCACAGTCACTCTGGAACAAAATCAATGTTTCTCATTAGACAGAGAAAGATTGCAAGTTTCTATAGCACCGACCATCATAAAAGTTGGCAAATCTGCTGTGAACCGGACATATGAACAAACCAGAAAAGTATCCTTTTCTGGGCTGCAATGCATGGCCAAGGGCAGGGGGGAAAACTCTACACATGCAAAGTCTTCCCCAGCCTTCTGAGGACAGCAAAATGTTGAAAATATACATGTAGCTCAATGGCCCAAACAGCCCATCTATTCATACTAAAATAGCTGCTTACTGTTGACTTTCATGCAACAAAAGCCCACATGCTTCTGCCCGGTGTGGGAGATGCTGAAGTGCTGATTCAAAAGATCCATGGGAGCTTACACATTTTCTGAAGAAAGTGCCCATTGCCACCAGCCATGACAAACCCAGCACCCAAGGCACAGTCCTCTCATAACAATCAAGATGAAGTCTGGAAAGCCTGGAAATAGTGCTGCTCTGACTGAAACTGAGCCAGTAAAATGGGTTTATGTTCCTTTATGTCCTCTTCCTCTTCACTATTGTTCTTCCAGTAGGTCCGCTGCAGAGAGATTGGTGGCATTGCTGCTATCAAAAATTGCCTGATAATGGTGTTGGCATTATTTTCTTGTAAATACATGAACCATAAACGATGGAAACTGAATCCTGAGAACAGCCCAGATCATGATAACACCACTGCTTTGGTTTGACTTCTGCCCATGCTCTCCAGTATCAAGCTCACGAAGTCAAAACTAATAGGCACATAATGCTGAGGCTGTTCCTGCCATTTGGAAGCACTGACTGAGTTACTGTAGAGCAGACAAGAGTATCATCTGCCCTCTACCAGTGTCAGTAACTTCAGCAGAAAAGGGGCATATGGTGCTCAGCATTTTATTGAAGAGAACTTTTTTGTTTTCGGTCCATGTAACACTCAAAGTTGTGACAGCAGAAGAAATATAGGGAGTACTTCCCTGTTTTAGCCATTGGCCAAGTATAGTCATAAAAAGAATAATCTCCTTCCTATCACCACCAAGCAGAGATCATTCAGCCATTTGTAATTTTCTTGGCAAAGGCAAAAGGTTGAATCCTCTGACATTATATATCTATAGTTCTGACTGATTTACAACACCTTAACAGAAAGTATTTGGCCAGGTCAATAAACTGTATGACTGTCAAAGACCTAAACTGGGACTTCATGGAGCCAGCACTGCTGTCAGTGAAGGCAAAGGATACGGGAAGCATTTGGCTGGCTGGTGTTTGGTTTCCATATGCAGTGAGCTCTGCCATCAATGTTGTCCTAGCAATAAATAATGGTGTTTGTCGAAACAGATGCATAGAACTTAAAAGAAGTATGAACTCTGAAGTCATTAAGTCTTACCATGTTACTGAGCACAGCAGAGTGCATACGCTTCTGTATTTATATTTCTGTCTACAGTCAATAAATCAGAATCTGTAGTACCTGCATTATCCAAGCCATCTGCTTTAACACATTAAAAAAATGAGTAGGTGGAAAGAAACTTACGATAGCTTCTTTTTTTCTCCTGCTCCTGTTGCTAGAGAAACCAATTCTTTAAAGTATTTTCTGATGTCTGAAAAGGAAGCTGTCATGTTGCCCTTCCTCCGCAAAAAAGCCTGAAATGGTCTGTGTTTTATGATAGTCCAAGGGTTGGTGGAAGAAGGGGAGAGGAAATCAAAAGCGCTGATTTTCCACCTCTTCAATTGACTTGTTGACTGACCTTGGACAAATTGTTAAGGGCTCCTGTGACTATAAGCTATATTAGGGAATCATAATAAGTGCAGGGCATAACATTAGAGGGAATCGTGCCATTCAGAGGAGGACTGAAATTGTAAAGCAGGTCATAACTGTGTGTGGTTAGAGTGCCCGTGCTGTCTTCAGCTGTAGAGCTGGATGGTGCCACCATTAGTGGGGCTGGTTTATTTGTGTTAAACACTTTGACTCAAACAAAATCAAACCAATGACTGTTTGAGAAAAAAAACCACCACAACACAACATTTTCTTTGCTTTCTTCTCAGCCTATGAAAGTGACAGATAAAGTTATTTATTCCTTTTGTCTGTTTTTACACAGACAAATAGGGCTATTAGGTGTACTAAATCTGCAGCGGTAGAAGGAAAGTTAATTATTTCTGGCAAGTCCTTGAAGCTCCTTCTGTAAATTTGTGTAATAACATAATAATTAATTGATAGTATTCTTTTCAGAGGTTTTGTCTAGCTCCTCCATTAATTTGTAAAGATTTTGTATCAGACGGCAGTATGTTCAAATAGTATTGAAGGCTTCATTGCTGGTATGCACTTCAGCAGATATACTGCTAGATTGAGCTCTAAAGAGTGATCACACAAAGTCAATTAATATTTTCAAATACTATACTTGATACAACTTGTTATTCTCAAGTATATCACCTCTATAACTGCAAAGGCCATTTTTTAGATGATTAATCAAATATAATCTGAACTTGGCATTAATCTAAGATATGGTTCCCAAAGGAAAAGATACCAGTTCTCTGAAACCTTCTTTTTTTTACAGTTGTCTTCTTTCTTCCTTTTAGGTTCAAACAAAAAGAGAAAAAGAAAGGCACTAGCCAAACAGACCAATTTCAGCCTATCCCTGTATAACAATTTATTAACTTATTTCAGGACGATATGGAGAAAAGTTTCATATTTAAATTTGTTCTGTATTTTGGGAGAGATTAGAAACTGCATCACACTGATCTTGCAATGTGACTAGGTGTCATTGTATACAAAAGTGATATTTTTTTGTTAATTTACCTGCTATACTCACTAGCATCTCACCATACAAGACTTCAGGATATACTGACGAAGTCTTGAAAGTGTTTGTTCTTCATAAGCTTAACGCAACTAGAGACTTTCTTCCTGGAAATTGGGTTAGAAGGGATTGCTGTTTCTAATCTAGCCATTTCTTGGCCATATAATACTTAGGTAGAGTTTTTAGGCAGACAGAAATGGAAGGCAATTCGTGTAATAATTCTGTTACAGTTTTATTGTAGTTATAGCCTGCTATGAAGCACATACACTTGGAAGAAAACCCTAACAGAACATGATGACTAAAGAAAAGTACCCACCACTGCTAATAGAGCAACACATAGTGTATTACTGCATTTTACTACAGTCTTTCTTCCTTTCTTTAGCTTTCTTTTTCTTTCTTTCTTTCTTTCTTTCTTTCTTTCTTTCTTTCTTTCTTTTTATTTCAAGAGACATTTTAGGGACTTTATCTGAGCTAGACATGGGATTTAGGGATATGTGAGCATGGAAATGCGGAATTCCTTCTTTTGGAATGTTTCACAAATATCTTGTAGCTTGTAATCTGATTATTTTCACAAATAGAAGACTTCTGTGAAATTTGAGGACTAAATTCTACTAACCTGAATGGCTGCAGGGCAGTCTCATTAAATTTCTAGGGTTGTCATACAGTAGAATATTTCTTCTTTATGTCCCATAAATGGTCAAAGGTGCAGTAAAAGGGCCAAGAAACTTAAATTCCCTGTGGGAGTTCCCTTAATTCCCTATCACAGGTAGCATTGAGACAGTTGTTAGGCTGTTCTCAAAAAACCCCAGAGTAAATATATAGTGTGTAGGCTCAGAAAAAAAAAGTGTATCAGTGTATCTATCTACAGTTTCAAACTGATGCACAGGCTGGTGAAGTGAGAGGGCCAGAAGTGTCTAGGCTGCATT
>VYZX01020440.1:138657-149936 GCA_013401335.1 Brachypteracias leptosomus | reverse complement strand
CTGCTCCGGTGGGGGCATTGGACTAGATGATCTTTCAAGGTCCCTTCCAATCCCTAACATTCCGTGATTCCGTGATTCCGTGATTCCGTGCCTAGAAATTTTATATATTTATTCCCTTGTTCTAAGATGTTTTTCAGGCATGCTTCTGCATTTTATACGTGTTACTATGCCACTGGATTTGATATACTTTGTGCAGGATCACTTAGGATCACTGCAAGTTGTGCCAGCAGTTAAGGTAATGCTGCAGTTGCAAAGTTAATGAAAAATACGATAAAAGGCAACAGTGGAAAAAGGCTTTCTTGACTTGTCAGAAGAGAAGACGTATAGAAACAGCCCTATGGCCTCCGCCTCAGAACATTGTCTGAAATGTTCATCTTTGACAACAAAAGCGTAATTTGGTTTTCATATTCATTTATTTTGGGTCATTAAGGGGCATCTCCTGAGATTGCCCCTCAGAAGTCTTTATTAACTTCTGAGAAACTGTGACAGAGAAAATAAATGCCCTGAAATGTGTTAAATCATTACATGCAACTGAAATTGGCTCCTAAGTCATTAGCTAAATGACTCAGGACTCTGCAAACTCATTTCTTGTGAAGCAAACAGTATGTCCCCCACAACAATTACACATTGATGGAAAAAAATTGAACAGAAATTGTCACCTAATAGGGGGACAAAACTTAAACAGGATCTGTACAATGGAGCATGCCACTGCAGAGAAGAATCAGAAATTTCTGAACTTAACATAACTCATTTTATTAGTCTTGCTTTCCCCTTACACTTTCTCATTCCCACACACCCCAGCTAACTCAAGCACTTCTCTCATCAGAATAATGAATGAATAGTACATGCATTTGAAAATCTTTAGAAGTAAAATACCAATCAGAAAGTTTGGAGGAAAATCTCACCTCTGTTGAGCAAGGCGGGCACTGGTTTACCATAAACAGAGGTTGTCAGTCTGTAAGGCCTCTTAGATACCAGATTCTCTGTAATTACTCTGGCAAAGGATAAAAGTTAAATAATCTAGAATTGAAAAGCTCAATATCCCATTATCAAACTCTTTAGCCAGCCAATACCCTATGACATGGGATTATCCTAAATTTATCAGCAAATAAGTCGTTGCCTTTGCCTGAAAATACTAAAAAGCAAGGAACACAAAAGATCATTTATATTTAGAATGGCAAAACCAGCTGATAAGTCTCAAACATGAGTAGCTTCATAGCATTTTGTAAAGGACCTGAAAATCTTTCCTTCTCTTTTAAAGCAAACCCCATTTGAATACACATAGCAGTTAAACTGCCTAACAAGATTTATGATCAAAGCAAATGTGAAATAATTGCTAGTGGTTTGTGCAGCAAAGTGCCTCATACAAATAAAGGCAACAATATCAATAGAAACTAATTTGATTCAAAATGTAAGGAAACAGACCTCACAGGGGAGGAAATAAAAAATGTATACATTCATGTTATCAGTTCACAGTTATTTTTAAACTTCCGCTGTGAAGTGACAGCACCAGCAGAAATGAGTTTTCCTGAACAGTATTCTGTTCAGAAATGTTATCTGGGTAATAAGGGCTTCACATTCTGTTGGACATCTCCACGGTTCTATAGAAGAGTCCTTTTTAAAGATTTCCCAGGGAGGGATGGAGCAGGGGGGCAGATACGAACAAACAACAACAAAACAGAGAAGTTCACCTCTGGAAGTCAACATCCAAATTAAAACAAATGACAAAACTCATCTTGACTTAAGTGGCATCACCGTTCCTGCAAATTTCTTAAAAAAAGATGACAAAGTCTGACAAAGTCTGACTGTTGAAGAAGAAGACATAGCAGGATTTGCCTAGCCTTATAGTCATGCCTTCCCACACCTAGAACAACAGCTTCAACATGAAATTTAATGTCATTTTAATTTTTTTGCACTGCTCTAAACAGCGCAAATAATTTCACAATAATGAAAGCAAGAATAGTTTTCAAAAAGTTATGGTATTTTATGGACCACTGTATTCTATCTCAAAAGTCTCATAGCACAACATCCTTCTCTCTAAATTGGAGAGATATGGATTTGATGGGTGGACTGGTGGATAATGATTTGGTTGGATGGTCATATCCAGAGGGTAGTGACCTATGTCCAGATGGAGATCAGTGCCAAGCAGTGTCCCTCAGGGACCTGTACTGTTTAATATCTTAATCGGTGACATAGCAGGATCAAGTGCACTCTCTGCAAGTTTGCAGATGACACCAAGCTGAATGGTGTGGCTGACACACCTGAGGGATCGGACGCCATCCAGAGGGACCTGGATAAGCTTAAGAAGTGCACGCATGTGAACCTCATGATGTTCAACAAGGTCAAGTGCAAAGTCCTGCACCTGGGTAGGGGCAACATCCAGTATCAATACACACTGGGGGATGAAGGGATTGAGGGCAGCCCTGTGAAGAAGGACTTGGGGATACTGGTAGATAAAAAGCTGGACATGAGCTGGTAATGTGCATTTGCAGCCCTGAAAGCCAAGCATATCCCAGGCTACATCAAAAGAAGTGTGGCGAGCAGGTCGAGAGAGGTGATTCTCCCCATCTACTCCACTCTTGTGAGATCCCACCTAGAGTACTGCATCCAGCTCCGGAGTCCCCAATACAAGACAGGCATGGACCTGTTGGAGCGGGTCCAGAGGAGGGCCGCAAAAATGATCAGAGGGCTGGAACACCTCTCCTGTGAAGAAAGGCTGAGAGAGTTGGGGTTGTTCAGCCTAGAGAAGAGAAAGCTCTGGGGAGACCTTATTGCGGCCTTTTAGCACTTAAAGGGGGCCTATAAGAAAGATGGGGATAGATTTTTTAGCAGGATCTGTTGCAACAGGATAAAGGGTAATAGTTTTAAACTAAAAGACATTTAGACTAGATATAAGGAAGACATTTTTTACAACAAGGGTGATGAAACACTAGGAACAGGTTTTCCAGAGAGATAGTAGATGCTCCATCCCTGGAGATGTTCAAGGCCAGACTTGATGGGGCTCTGAGCAACCTGATCTAGTTAAAGATGTCCCTGCTCATTGCAGAGGGGTTGGAGTAGATGACCTTCAAAGGTCCCTTCCAAGCCAAACTATTCTATGATTCCATGATTCTACATTACCAGTATCTACCATGAAATAACTCAGAAGATTTAAAAAAAATTACCAGGAAGACCACAAATGTTTTGCAAGGAAATAAAAATGAAAGAACTCACTGACTGTAAAACTTTGAAAGGTTACCTGTACTCCTGACATTGCCTGGACTTAAAGACCAAAATGTTATATTCTTCATTATCTACATTTCAGCATTCACATCTTCCAGACCTCAGATGTCAAAATGGATCAGGTTCTTCCCCTGACCAAAATTCTTGCCCTATAACAAATTCCATTTAAAGAATGGCAAAAGTCAACATTACTCCATCAACATGATGGGGGTGAAGGAAATTGTGATTCATTGTCACTGACCACTGAACACTCAAAACTTGGCTAATAAAAATATTGTTCCTCATTACTGACCATGTACTTTATTGTTCCCTGATATCCCATGCAGGAAGAAGGATGGCCACAAATGCTAACAGTAGTTGAAACACCTGACAGACAAAAAGAAGCATAACAGATTTTTAAAAGCCTGCTTCACACCCAAAGAGAAGAATCATGTTAGTTTTTCTGCACTGAAAATTTCACACTTGCAAACAATAGCCAGTCTATACACACTCACTGAAATTTATGGTATTACTAAATTTCGCAGTGTTAATTCACCATAAGAAGGTCTAGCTCTAAGGTTTAAATCGATCTACGCATTTCCTAACCTGTGAAAGACAGCTTGGAATAACTCCAACCACATACTTCAATCCTTAAGAAACCACTTCTGGACACCAGCTCTCTACCCTCCAACCTGCCCTACCTTTCCTGAGTAAGCTCATAGCATAACTAAACAAAGGCCAACTACAACCTCATCTAATTGATGCTCATAATCTGAACTTGGAACAGGCTCAAATCATGCCAGAACACAGAATGGAGCCTATTTAGCAGCACAGATGATCCTCTATCCACAGAGGGAACACAGAAGATGGTTTATCATCTGGGGCATATCTGCAACATTTGAGTGTGAGCTTACGTGGTCTTATGGAGATTATGAGACATTTGCTAAAAGAAATGACAGGAGTAAAAGGTAATTTACTAAAATGTTTTGAGTCTTTCTGGAGTGATTCCACCAAAATCTGATGGGGAAACCTCACTTTCATCTGGCATCTATTATTTTAGTGTACATGATGAGATTTTCTTTAGTACCTGTTATATGGACTATTTAGTTTATAATAACGTAAATGCCAATAATCTGTAATAACACAGAGAGCTATCTTTCACAGACATGTTCTTTTGTATAGGATAAGGTGAAGCACTGCATGGGTGAAGCACGTAGCTGAGCATGAGCCTCAGCACAGAAGAATTTTCTAGTGAAAAAAAAAGAAAAAATTATTAGGGTCTTCATTAGTCAGTCAGTGAACAAATATAGGTGGGATTCACCTGCTCTAACGCAGGCACAGGAATGAGAGGGGTTTAAGGATGAGAGTGTCACTCTAGGTTTCCTTTACATAATGAATACTGAGACATTCTCACCTCCTGAGAGCAATTCATTTCATCTACAGGTCAGATAAATCACTGTGTGGAGGCGTCTATGTCTTTTCATAGATTATATAAAAAGAACCTAAATTATTAGCTCAGGCTAAGATTTACAACATTTCCACATTTGTATGTAAGTAATCTGGTATTTCATAGAATCATAGAATGCATTGGGTTGGAAGGGACCTTCAAAGATCATCTAGTCCATCCTCCCTGCAGTCAGCAGGGACATCTCTTACTAGATCAGGTTTCTCACTAATACTAATATTCAAACAAGAGTGTTGTATTGGGTTGGCATGATACAACATGGCTACAACTCTTTCTGGTGAACGAGACAATTATAGTAACTTAGTGCTACTCAATTACAGCCATATACAATGTATCCCACACATAAATCACCAGTGCCTATGAAAATCCATCTGAAATAAAGTGCTGGAACATGTTTTCAACCACTTATGCTACCACTAACACATAAAAATTATCTCCTTTGTGTATCTTAGCTTCCCAGAATATTTGGAATCACAGCTACATTTATGGACATTACTGTAAGGACTCTCTAGACTCCAAACAACCAGGAAAACATCACCTAAAGTTTCGGAATAATGATTTAATATTTGTTTCTTTGCCATAGAAGAACTATCTGTAGAAGAGGCACACAACTCCAGATTTGTGCCACTGGTTAAGTTTTCAGGAGATCTTGTCACGATCCCACACATTTGATACCTTCATGTTCCTGTGGCAGAGCCTGGATGGCTCACCGTTCTCCTGGTCACTGGCAGGAATTACTCCTCTTTTTCCAGAGAAAAGTGCTGTCTCTGTAAAGGTGGAAGCAATCCACTGGTTCCTGCTCTGTGATTGTCATGAAAATTACTAAACAGACCTCTATAAGAGCCGGTGAACCTCAGAAAGTAATTGTAAATTATTTGTAAAAATAAATTTAGTAGCTGTGCTCTACAAGGAGGGCAAAGACCATTTCAGGAGTGGAGTGGATTCCCAAGAAACTAAGAACATTCATGACCCTCATCGCCTCCCAAAAGCAAGGCACATTTCTTTAACTTTGACCTCACTAACAGTAATGCATAGCATATGTGTTAAAAAAAACACAAGAAGTTTCACCACAAGTGCTTCTCTGCCCCACCCAAGCAGTAGATGAGTGTGTGACAGATGTTAGTCATGTTCTTTAAAATGCTACAGAGAAGTACTCACTTCTGAGTATGGTATAAGAGTCTTACTTAGAATAATAAAGCTACACCAATTTCAATCCAGATTTTCCATAGAAAAGATCTTTCTACTGCTTATTTGTCATGTCTTATGATGAGGGACTAATAGTAAGAACGGTTCTCAAAGCATTGCTGGGTATAGGGAACAACAGGGGAGGTAGAAGGAGCAAATTTAGAATAGCCTGGACATTTATTTGAGTTGTTAGAGAACTGAACACCTTTCTATAGCGTGCACATGTGTCTGTATATTCACATTAAGACAGTCTAAGCTGTTTTGCCATCTGTGAATTCTGCATATTTGAATGTCTGGATTTTTATAATGACCTGAAGCAACGCTCCCACACACAGCACAACATAACGTAAAGCAACATAAGATTTTGTTTTCTTTCCATCATGATAGAAAGCCCATGTACTAGCACTGCAGAGCCCAAAGACAGCAAGACTGTCTTTCCACCAAAAGCAGTGTGTCCTGAAAAGCAGGTTTTCTGTTCATTAAAAGCTTTGTTAAGCTGACCTGTTGCACTATGATGTGTTGTAGATTTGATAGCACTTACGTGTAATCTTAGAAGAATCTGCTGATTTTAGGGTATTGTGCTTTTTCTCTCCACTCAATACTAGTGTAAAAATGCGCTAGCAAAGTGTCACTTTTTACATTGCCATAATGGAAATTCTTTTTTTATCACTAAGCTACTATGTCAAGGCAAGGTGCTAAAGTCCTGTGAAAAATGGCTGCAATAGCTTTAAAAAATCTGACATCCAAAGTTGTAGTGGGATCTTCTAGTGAATTGATAAGATTTCTCTTCATCTTTGCCTCCAAAGACTCAGAAATATTTTCCTTTGGACCTGCTAGCCTTAATGTTAAAATTTGAACAAAGGTACTGGAATGGTCTATAATTGATGTGACTTAAATCATTGCATTTTCTAAGCTTTCTGCTCCAAACAACAATTTATCCTCTCCTTGAAAGGACTTCAGCATAGCTGCATTATATGCACATGAATTTTCCCTGGCTGGACCTCTGTAAAAACATTATCAGTAATAACAGACTCTTCCCTATTTAGAGGACTCATTTAAGGCACAATTCATTTCAGATTTTTGCCTTCACTTCCTTGCTTGTGTCTATGTTGTGGTTTAAGGTTTGGGGAAGAGGAGGGACAGGTGGAGCAGCTATTCCATTCCCCTTCCTGCCACACTTTATAAAAGGACACAGGAATTTCTGCTCATCCCCTTCCTCTCTGGGATTGCTGCTGGGACTGCCCCTCTGCGTGACTGCTACAACTCCATGTGGCTTGGGAGGAATCCAGCAACATCCGAGGATCAGTGTTGTATATATTTGTATATATATCTTCTCTTGATACCTCTGTATATTCCCCTTCCCTTAATATCTCTCTTGTTGTTCCCTGTTAAAAGTTGTAATCTTGATTTCCAACTTTGTGTGAGGCCTTTCTTCCTCCCCTGGGAGGGAAGAGGTGGGGAGGAAGAGGGGGGAAACAAATTCTGCTCCATGGGGATCACCCTGAGCCTTAAATGGAGAAAGCCTAGTAATAAAATTGTTCACAAGCAAAGCAGGCTGCAGTCTCAAAGGCATTCATAAAAACCAAAAGTAGTTATCCATGTTTTCTAAGACCTGTTGTACGTAACTCAAATTCTGTATGGTGATTATTTTTCAGACGCAGAGGTTATTGATCCACAACAACCCAAGCCCCTGGAACAGTCTGTGTTCATGGCTTCACTGCAGAATTACAAACCTGTCATGTTCAGTTTAGTGGTTTTTGTCTCAAAACCTAAGGAGTCCTAAATCTGTGGGTTTTGTATGTAACCAGCACTTGCCACAGATTCAAAAATCAGCTATGTGGCAGCACCTCTTCTGTTCTGCAGAATTTTTGTGCTGGTCTATCTCAACTCAGGTACAGACCTGTTAGTGAATCCAGCAATAAACAAACACAGTAATAAGCCAAGATCTTAGCAAATGTTTCTGAACCAGTACACTGAGAGCTGTCTCCATGAAGTCTGTCGTCTTACACACATCCCTGCAGACTGATCAAAGAAAAACATTTTGGTCTGCAGATTTTAAAGTACTGCAAAATGTTTAAAGCTGAGATAATGTTCAGCACTTTGTAAAGAACGTTACACAAGATGGTAATGCTTTGGGTCCCTTCACATTGCTAGTTGCAAAACTTTTCTGAAATAGGAATTTAGTGCTAGCCATAATTTAGGTGTTTCCTTCTATTTCATAAGCAGCAGAATCATTATATATCTGGACAAGTGTTGGTTTGAAAAGCTTCCATTTTTTTGCAAAGATGACTCTTTTACTCACATCCATCTGACATGAAGCCTCTGGTTATTTGGCTTTCTGTAATTTCTGGAAAGTACATTCACTGTTATGTTTTTCCCTTTCTTTGACATAGTCTTTCTGTTTACTTGGCTTTTAGATTCTTCATAAGCAGACTGCTGGGAATCTTTATTCCCTAATACAAGACAGTGCTTTGGTGTCCCCCAGGTATTTTCAGATTTACTTTAATCAACTGTGTAACTGAATACTTGGCTTTTTATCAGGAAACAAACACAATCATTTTTTCAGACAGAAATTTTATCTTCTTTTTAATCCTAGAACTAAAAAGTTATCTTTTTTCTAGTCTCTGTAGGTAGAGGTCTCCACGGTTGTGCCAGTCTGGAGCATTTTAGAGGACCTAAGGTAGTAGAAGCAGAAGCTTGTAAACAACAGTAAGACACCATGCTGAGAAACACAGTCCCTCTGTTTCACCCCCAACCCAATACCTAGGCATTTATGTATACACATGTGTCTACATATATATGTGTATGTATGCATATATGCATGCAGTCTGCTTAAATGTTCTGGGGACAATGTTAGTACAGGAAGATCCGAACGTGAGGTATCATTCTTCCAGCACATTAGCTACACAAGCATTACCTGTTACTAGCTGAAGATACGTGGTCATTTGCAGTGAAACTTCTGGCATTCAGCCATCTCACTCCCAAGCCACCAAGGAATAGAAATGCTGTGACAATTCTTTTTTGATCCGAAGAACGGAGACAGGCTTCATGTCACCCATCACCAGTGACATCTGCTGATCACTCAGAAGCACAATAACAGAAGGGAGACATGCAACTAAACATTCTGTGCAATTGCCATCCTCATCCATCGCAAGCAAATCTGTGCTTTCGTCTCTATTTAATTCCTCTTTGCTCTCATGTAAATTTATTCCAGAAGCAGCCCCAATGTATTTTCCACAAAATGACATTGTAAGACTGCTAGATTTCTTCCTGCTGTCACAGTGCCTAATATAGATCTCCATCCCCGCCATTAACATTTAGGAGAGCTCTAGAGAAGGAGGTCAGCATTGTAGATAGTCATTTGTTTATGATTACAATTAAGGTTTTACCAGAATTTCCTATAAACCTCTGTTTTGGGGGAGGGCAACTCAATAGGCAATCTAAACAAGTATATGAGCTGGATTTAGACACTGTTCTGAGCTGAAATCACCTATTTTTGACCAAATTTTTCACTATAGCTAAAGCACGTAATGTAGCTCAGGATATAAATGTGCCAAGTTTTCCACAGTTGGATTCTGCATAAAAAATGTTGGACCACACTTCCTACACAAACAGCATGGGGGAGGAGCTTTGTGCTGACCATTTGATGTAGAGTCATTTGCCCCCCAGCATAGGATTGGGCTCCATTATTATGAATGGTTTTGAAATGCTTATATGCCCCAGGAGACCAGAATGGAGTATTTTAGTCAATAATGCATGCCTCAGCCCTGTCTGCACTTGGAAACAGCCCCATTTCAGCAACTGGCTTAGCTGAACTGAAAGGAGGAAGACATAAGGGGTTTCATCATACAAATGTATATAAGCAAAGGGGGTGTATTTATATATGTGTGTGTCTTATTTTTTATATATATATATATATCACTTTGCTCTATATTTCCATTGAAACCGTGGAAGAGGGATTTTTTTTCATCTCTGAAAGCCAAGCCTGTGCTATTTTTTGTATTGCCACAGACTAGGTCTCTTCTGTCATTATAAAGCATATCGAACCTCCATCAGACATTTACTTAATTAGGGGCAACTCTCATGTGGAACAGTGGTTAGTTACGATCAGCAGTGGCAGGAATGGCCACTGGAATTTTTATCAGCGTTTAAAGATAAACTATTGTCAGCACCAGCCTGGACCTTTAACTATGATGGCTGGAGTGATGGTGCTTTTAATCCTAAATCATGTCTGTGCATAGGACATTTGAAAACAAATGAAAAAGTGTTTGAATTTGTCTTCAAGTAGGTACACAACTTGAATCAAAATTTTAAAAGAGAATTACTTATTTTTGTCCTCGCTTGCATTTCCATCACATCACATTTGCACAATGGCTTAAATCAGTCTTGCATTAAGGCAAGAGTCGCCACTTACAATTTCACAAAAAGGACTAATTATTTCCCAAAGTGTGTTTAATTATTAAAACACACAGTAGTTCTTCTTTCTATTGAATTCATCCACTGTCTCACAGAAATTTAGGAGCACAAATTCTGCAATTTAGCTGCCTTCAATGTCTGTCCCCTTTTTCTCTCCAGACTGCTGATGGATGAACTCCGTACTGACGACTCAACTTCGGCGCACCAACACTTCCTGCTGAAGGCACGATGATATCAGAGAAAATGACCTTTTTTCCTATTGCATATGCGGTTCAAACTTACTTTCCATCACATCACAGCAAGTCAACATGACAACATTTAAGCATTCTCTTATCAGACAGCATGTCAACAGTTTAAAGGAAACATTTCTCTCCTCTTGCCTATCCACTATCTGAACCAAATTGTGGTAGGTTGGTGGTGGATCATGCATATCTACAGAAGCCAGTAATTGAAATGATCCATGGGTCAATACCCAGATGTCTGTAATTCGAAATTGCAGTGGCTTGTGCTGTACATGTTTTATAGATCAGCTTTTTTTTTTCCACCTTTGCATGATAAGATTATCATCAAGATGCAGCAGCAGTGTCGACATAGTTAAGGATATACCTGGAGCTTTTTATTTCAGATTGCAAGTAGCTTTTGAAGTTTATTAATATCTCAAGTGGAAGATAGAAAGACCACATTTTGAAGATAACACAATGTCAGTGCTAATGTCAGTGCCCCATTCTTGTCTAGTGCTATACAACTAAGACAGTCTGGGAAAGTCTGTGTGCAGGAGGGTGTTAGGAGAAATGTGAGAGAATACTCTCTCAAAAAACCCTAAGTACAGAGTGAACAGAAAAAGGAGCTGTAAGTTTAGATGGGTGAATGTAACAGCTGAACTCCAGTCAAGACAGCTCTCTTCCTAAATACAGAATTCTTCTGCTTCTGCAGTTACAGGAAATAACAAAAGAACACTTTACCTCTATTAATTTTGTTTATAACTCCACTGGGGAGCAACAACTCTGTAAAT
>VYZX01020440.1:88373-138545 GCA_013401335.1 Brachypteracias leptosomus | reverse complement strand
ACATTGTCTCATTTAGGAGAAGGCAGCCAAGAGGGGTTCAGTCGTCTCTGTTACACATACATCCAAGTATGTGCATATATGTGCTTTATACTATCGGAGAATTCCAGAAAAGTGTAAATTTTGGCCATAAGCCTGCAAGCAAATCCTAGCCTTTTCTCTGTCCAAACTACTGTCACTGAAATTCTTGCAGACATGCTCTAACCTAATTTTAAATTAAGTCTTTTATGTTTTTTTAGTCAAGACACAGATGACTTTTTAGTTGCTCAACTATTCACCCAGTGTCACAGATGGATTTGCAGACCAAGATATATCTCACAGAATAGGTCTAACAGCATTTACCCAGCTTACTGTGGAAAGAAAATCATTAGATGAGTTTCCCAGGCATTAAGCCATAACTTGGTACTCTGTAACTTATCAGTTACACAAAGCCAACCAGGAAAATCCACCTTTTTTGTAATTCTCTTCTGCGAACACACTTGCCCAGGTTGCCCTTGGGAAATGAATGGCAATCCCTTCCAGAGTGTCCTATAGTTCTTCCCCATCATACTTTCACTGATGGTCCTTCTCTGATCCCAAGGGAAAGAAATAGCAAAGAAAAAGCTCAATTCACTGTTCTCAGGACAACCACTCTGCTTTTTCTACCCCTTTTCCACAAAACAGACATGAACCTGGAGACAAACACATTGGTCTGGTTAGATGGAGGTGAAGAAGCTGCTCATAAAGCTGTGCCCACCCTTGCAGTGACCTGTGTGCTGTTCAACATCATGAAAGTAACCCTGCTTCTTCCAGTCACTGGGGCTAGCAGAGTGCCTTGGCATTTGGGGACAGCTGTAAAGGATGGATGCAACCATAATGTTTGCATGGAAGGGATGTTTCTAACCATGGAGAGCTATAGACTCTGTAGACCTCTCCAGCTACATCCACACATCCCAGTTTTTAAACTTTTCTACTCCTTTTCTAAACTAACTCTAGCTTCTTGCAGGAGCATGAGAACTTGCATGCTGAGAGCATTTCCCCACAGGAGACTCACAGCGAGGTACAATCCATTTTGTACCAGCTAAACTTTTCTTCTCTGGAATCTCTAAGGGACTCTGAATTTATGCCGGTTTGTTGTGATTTGGTTGTTATATCATCAGCTATTTCCCATTGTGTATCCATGATTTGATTTCATGCTCCTAAAGAGAGCATTGGGGACTGACTTTTCCTTATCAAATCCCATTGCAATGAATAGGGCCATCTCTCCTATTCTCCAAACATGGTTTGAATTCTGACCTTTCCTCTAAACTTATAATTAACCCTAACAAGTTCCCACATTTTAGATAAATTAATTGTTCCATCACGCATGTTATTAATGAACATCCATTTAAAAAAACCTTGCCCAGATAAAACCCTAGTAAGACCCCATTTGAAGCTTTTTGAAGTCTGAAGACTTCATGTCTGCAGTGAAAGGCTGAGTACCCTGCACTAAGGCTTTTCCAGCCTAGGCTGTCTCTTCAAGACCAAATTTCATTAAGTCACTTACAAAAAATTTCAAGCTGGATAGTATCAATAGTCATACTGAAGACGTGTATCAAACATGTACCTATCAAAGAATGAAACTCGATTCAACAGACATGTTCAGAATAGTGTCCTGAATACATTAAAAATCAGGTCTCTGTTATGACATTTATTTGCGCTGCCAAAAATTGCAATCTTTACTTTTCCTCCATTCTCTGTCTTATTCCTAACATACTATTTAATGCTTGCAACAAATGGGACACTGGCCCAACAGCCAAAAGTGTCCTTCAACTCCTCCCTGCTCTTGTTCTGATCTCTTGGTTTCTTCTCCTTTCTCTCACTGTTCTTTACACCTCTGCCTTCATGACAGGTTACCTGGGTATCCTGACCTGATTTCAGTACGTAAGTTGTCTGCAATAGTAACTAACAGGAAGATACCAAAAGTCTTCCTTGTTCTTATCAGGGCTGAAGGGAAGTGGTTTTTTCTTTTTTATATTTCACTCAGTTTTAGTAGTTGTCCAAGTCTGGATCTTACACTGAATGGATCATTAATCCATCTAATGCTGCATGGGGGATCTGTTGTTTCCCAGCTGTCTTTAGCTTTGCCCATTTCTCCACTCTGTTCTTGCAAATAAATGAACTGCACTGAGCAAGACAAGAACTAGCACTGCAAGCCCTATATCAATATACTGAGATGAGAATATATTCAAAGATGAAATAAATAAAGTACTGACAAGTACAATGGAAATTTTTTATGCTAGTTGAGGTTGTTCAGCCTGGAGAAGAGATGGCTCTAGGGAGACTTTATTGTGGCCTTTTGGTACTTAAAGGGGACCTATAAGAAAGATGGGGACAGTCTTTTTAGTGGGGCTTGTTGCAACAGGACAAGAGGCAATGGTTTTAAACTAAAAGAGAGCAGATTTAGACTAGATAGAAGGAAGACAGTTTTTACAGTGAGGGTGGTGAAACACTGGCACAGGTTGCCCAGAGGAGTGGTAGATGTCTTGTTCCTGGAAATATTCAAGGTCAGGTTGGACGTGGCTCTGAGCAACCTGTTCTAGTTAAAGATGTTCCTGCTCACTGCAGGGGGGTTGAACTAGATGACCTTTAAAGGTCCCTTCCAACCCAAACCATTCTATGATTCCATGATTAAAAACAATATGAAACTCTGTGGACAGTGTAGCAGAAAAAAGACCTAACTTGGTTTACCACAGGGCAATGTGCAAATTAGAGTACTGGTTCACATGAACCCCTGCTTATAAATAATGTTTGCTTTGTAAGAATGACAAATATAGACCCCACATACATGCACACAAACATATACACATACAGGTCTTCTAATGTCATTCTGACGACTGAAAAATCAACAGTTAAAAGAGAAGATAAATACATGGAAACAACATAGCCCAAATATATACATAATGTATTTGTTATACACTGAGGGGAAAAAACCTTCCCAAATCAGTTTTGAAAGCCAAGTCTAAACAATATAAAAGCCTCCAGCAAAGGGGCATTCATCCAAAATCAATCAAATCAAAACAAACTAAGTTAAAAGAAGTAAGTTGAGTGTGTCTATCCAAAGATTACCTTATTGTGTGGTTCCTTAAAGAAAACTCACTATTAAATCCATCACAAGAACACTTAGGATTTCATTGTGTTTCCCTATCTCCACACATTTCCTTGTTACAACGTAAATTCCTTCTCACAACAAAATCTCCAAGGTACAAAGCAACCTCACAACTCAATTTCCAGATGAGTCACTTCAGACAGTCTAAGTTAAAAACAAACAATCCAACACAGGAAAAAAAAAAGGTGTTAGGACTCAAAACTCCTGCTGCTGAATTTTTTTTCCAAAGCAATAAACAGTCTCAGCTTAAAGAAACTATTAATTCATAGAGCTACTTAATGCTCTCCAGTGTCAGAAGATTAATCAGTCTCTCTGCACACTTATCCTAAAGCCAGTTCTCCAAGTTTGAATATCTTCCAAAAACAGCTCCTTACTTGAGCTGTACTTGCTATAAACATTTCCCCTTCCAGTGCACATTTTCAACAGATTACCAGGAAATAATCACTGATGTCATTCCAGCAGTTTTACCACAGTGGAGACCAAATGGATCTCATATGAACTTGTCAATTCACTGGTGTGAATCCCTAGGTAGTTCAGAAGCAGCATAATGATCCCTGCATGGTGTGTGAGGTTACTGCTAAACTGCTGTAGCTCAAATTCCTGCTCAGAATAAGCACAGGCACGTTGCTGCCAGGCCAGCAAAGCCTTTATCTACTCAGAGCACGAGAGATGATCAGAGTGGTATCATCCATGCAGATGAAAACCCATTCATGATTTAGAAAATATGTCATGTCTCCTAAGGCTTTTTAACTAATCCCCAATCTAGGAACTACCTCCATGTTGATGGATAAAACAGTAAGCATTTTAAGCTACCCTTCTTTTTGTTTACTATAGTAAACATTTCTGTGTACCAGCAGAACTCCACCCCAGCCATATGCTCAGGCATGAGAGTTTTGCACACACCTTATAAGAATAAAATAAACTAAAATTGCTTACAGTTAATGTCAATATACCTTTTCTAATATACATAGTAGAGACATGCACAAGCTTCAACAGTTAAAGTCTTAGCAGCCCAGCTAGCCAGCTGGCAAATTGTCATTGATTCTGCCCATTTGTAAACATCTTTATGCTCTGATGAGGTGATGTGAAATGATAGCCAGTATGTGTTTGTCAGGAGGAACCCTATCAGATTACATTAATTAATTTCCTTCAGACCAAAAATAGATCTGTGTCCTCTTCCTCTTCTTGCAGTAATTCATTCCCACTCATTTAGTGGAGTGGTAGAAAACAAATGCTTAGGTGAATTTGCAGTGGAATTAGAAAGCAAGAGGACTTCTTACCCCACTGAAATCTTTACACTAGGAGTCAGGTTTATGAGAGTGGATCCTTAAAAGACTGAGACTGTGAGGGATTTAATGGGTCAGAGCAGGCAGACTCATCTCTGCTAACCACACAGCATATTGTTGCACTGTTATATACAAAGGCTTTCTCTGTGACAGCATGTGCAGTGACCACAGCCCTGCTCAGCTGGGATAATCACAGGAAACTCACTGGCAAGTGTCCACCCACGTTTCCTCCGTCACACAGAATTATCCAGCTCTGCCCCAGCACAGGAACATGGACTGCTTGGCTCAGGAGGAAGCTTTTCCAAGTCAGATGATTCTCTGATTACTAAAAATACCTCAAGCAGTAGTCAAAACATTTCAAGGAATTCCATCACGATCTTTCATGTAACACTCCTTTTCCCTTGAGTTATTCTGAATATTTGTATACCAAAAGAACATTCAGTGAGCAATACTGAAGTGAGCAAATAATTAAATATCTTGAACTTGAATACTCACAATAAATGTGTTGCAAAGAAAATAAACATTCTTATCCTTCTTAGGATCTAAATATCCTTCAGGAATGCTTCAATAATGAGAATTTTTCAGTCTTGGGAAAATGAAAATGGACCTGTTTTCCTAAGCAGGTTCATATAAATGCACATAGGCTCATCAACAGAATAAAGCATCCTCAGGTCCAGATTTCAAAGTCCAGATCCACATCTCAATTTTAATCTACTGTCACTAAAACCTAAATTTTTGGGTGACGTTTCAAGAAAAGATAGGGTTCCATTTTTTCTCCACTGACAGAATTATTAAAAGAAGAAAGGATACTGTACAAAAGAGGAATTTTGTTGAGCTACATTATAAGTAGTTCTAAAAAGTACTGCATGCATATCTGGCTGATTTGTGTTGGCAAAACTACATATTTATTGTTACCAATCTCTGACATACTGCTTCTTCCTGAGGGCAAGTCCAATACTGTGCAAATGGGAGTAAACAAGAAGAAACATACTGTAAGACAATGCATGACAACTAAATGCATGAGATGAAAAAGGAAATTGAATTTTCATATTATCAAAATCAACACCCATCTGCGCTCAAAGAATTCATTCACCTGATAGGGAAAACTTTCCCCTAGTTAGTGTGCAGGGCAGACAACACAGATTGTTGGAAATGCTCCCTTGCCTAATTTTCAAGGAGTTTCAATGGTAAGAGTTAACAACTCCCTGCAAAACTATGGCTGTGTATGAACAGGTTGTGCATTTCATACACCATATTCATGGCCGATATAACATTTTTGAACATCCATAATGATTTCTAAGATAATGGACCGTAACTAAAAGGTAAAAACAGAGGAAATCATAATATCTAGATTTCCTTTGTAATTTTTATGTCTTTTCCTTTGCTTGTCTTGAAGACAGTGTTGGTAAGTCTTCCTGAACTCTCTTTAATCCCAGATACATACTTATTTTTCACTACCCAGGAAACGTGCATGCACATCTTCATGCACATTTGGTTCTTAGCTCAGAAATTAAAGGCAGCACATTCTTCAGGTTGCATTAAATCCTCCAGCCTGTACAACTGGCAGAGCTGACATGCCTGAATGAGTAGGATTTCCACTTTCTCTAAAACCCTGGGGAAACAGTTATAGCAGCACAGCTAAATGAAACGAGGCCATGGTTTCATGGCACAGCAAATCCAGTCTAAGGGTTTGCACACACGTGACACAAAGCACTCAACTGGTACAAACTCTACAAGATGGAATTGTAGACTCATGTAGGTTGGAAGTCACCTGGTCCAAGTGCCTGCTCTGAGCAGAGCCTGTTAGAACAGTTGATCCAGCCCCGCATCAGCTCAGTTGCCCTTCACTGAACTCATTCCGGTATGTCTATGTCTTTCTTGTACTGGAAAGCCCAAACCGTGACACAGTTCTCCAAATGCAGTTTCACAAATGCTGAATACAGGGGAAAAAAATCACTTGACATGCTGGCTAAGCAACTTCAGCCCAAGGTGGAGTTGGTCACCTTTTCTGCAGACTGCTGACTCATGTTCAACTTGTCATCCACCAAGACCATTAGGTCTTTTTTCACAAAGCTGCTTTCCAGCCAGTCAGTCCTCAGCCAGTCCTGGTGCATGGGATTACTCCATCCCAGACGCAGGATTTTCCACTTGGCTTTGTTGAATTTCATTCAGTTCCTCTCAGACCATTTATCCAGCCTGAAAGGTCTCTCTGAATGGCATCCCCCACCCTCCAGTGCACAAAGACACTAAACAATAGTAGTGGCAGCATCAATGCCTGTGAGTCACCATTAGGAAGCAAGAGCCAGTTGGACTTTATATCACTATCTCTACCCATTTGGCCTGAGAATATAACCAATCTTCCACCCACCTTCTGCCCACTTAGCCTATTCATGTTTCACCAGTTTGTCTAGGAGGCTGACCATGGCTTTGCGAAAGTCAAAGCGGGTTTTTTTAAAGAAATAATTTTTGCCTGGCAGATTCATGATGGATCAGATGTCTTTTGCCTTCCTTGAATCAGAATAAAGCCTAGCTGTGGCATAAACACCATGTTTCTTGTGTTGGATAATTTAGCAAAAATATGATGGTGCACTCATACCTCATCCAGATTAATTTATATTTGCTGTCTAGTCTGACAGTACACAGATTCAGGATTAATGTACATAGAGCTGTGATCTAAATTAAACATGCTTATTCTCCATGGTACTGCAGACTCCTAACTCTCCGAGAAGCAATCTCATGCATTATTGTGAATAAACATGGGAGGTAACAGTTCAGACAGAGAAAAATGTTTGACCATGAAAATGAAAATCTGTTTACCCATCCTTTTCCTTATAATGAGATGGTTTTAATATTTTAATGAGAGAACAAATAGGATTTGATTTGACCATTTGTGTAATTAAAAAGTGATAAGTGGGCCACTGCAAAAAGAAAACTTTCAGGTAAAATAACAGCATTAGAAAGTGTTTTCAAGTGTTGACAAAAAGGAGACCCACACTTTTCTATACGGAAGCAAGAAAGGCAAGCCCAGAATAATGAGAAGTGAAGAATCATAAGTTTTGATATTATATGTAAGTGCTACAATCATGAAGCCATCAGCTATTCCAGTTGCTTTTGTTATGATCAGCTATCCATGCTGCAAAAAAGAAACCAACATTTTGACAAAGACCAATATATTTCCAAGAAATGGTGCCTTTTCTTCCAATTACTGGACAAAACATCATTCACAACTGATCAGATTTAGTTCTTCAGTGATTATTTAAATGTAAAGTCCTCGGAACCATGACATCCTGGAAATATCTCTTCCGTATGCTACAGCCATAGCATCCTGCATGCCACGGGATCCCAGTCTTTATAGTAACTGGGTTAAACCTAACATATCAAATTTGTCTCTAATGTAATGTAACCTATTTGAAAGACTTCTGTTCCACAAAATTGAATGGATAGGAGGTCAGAATTCCTACAGACATCTTCCTATTTTTTTAAATTATTTTTTCTCTACCCCAATAAACAGGAGAAGTTTGCAGCACAATTTAGATGCTGTTTTATTGACAGCAACCCACAAAATCCTTTCTTAATGCCAGACTTACCCACAGTGCTTTGTGTGAGGTGGCTTCACACACTGGCAGATTCTTTGGGATCTCATTTTTTCTTCAGTTTTTCCTTTACTGTGGCACGTCTACATCTATTTCAGTAGGTTTTCCCATTTATTGACTTTTTTCATTTGCAATAGAGCACATTACTAACCTTTTCTTTTATTTGATTTTTTATTTTATTTAAGTTTTGGGCTCCACAGACACTATTTTTATTCAGCTTTACAGGTAATTTTACTTTGTGTTTTGGGCTTAAAAATTAAAAGAGAGAGACAGAGAGAAAATCTCTCATCTCTTTCTTAGTTGGCATGCCCAAGAGACTGAAGCTTCCCAGACTGCCAGTAGCACTAACATCATAAAACTATTTCAGTTTTTGCTAATAATTTATCATATTCTGCCTTAAGAGAATTCAAAAATTCACTAAGTCACAGTTCAGTGAGCTTTTTCCCAAAGCTCTGAACAGATAAAAATGTTTATCATAATTATATGACCGTAATGTGTAAAAAGGCTGCGTAAAGCTGCACAAAATGTTATAACTTCTTTACACTAAGACATTAACATCTGTATGTTCATATGCTGACATACTATTTTGTGTCAAAAGACGCAAAGTTTGTAAGGTCTCAGACTTTAGCCTAGGTCCTGCAACAAGTTCTTGTGAGTCTTCTTTAAGTAGCACTCAAAAAAAGGTCACCAAAAAAAATTCTGTTTCTAGAACTGGACTGGACAGCTCATTACAGAGTAAGAGTAATGACTATGTATTTCTATTTGCATTTTCATATGCATTTTCCTAACACACACATTTGAACAATTTGCTTTGATCTATTTTTATGTCTTTCTAACAGATGTGTATGCTGCTGCTCGCTCTCTCTCCAGGCAGGTGAGGAAGTGTTTTGGAAGTGCCACCGCTGAGGAGGATCACGCTCACTACAAATCCCACAACTTGCAATTGTGAGTCAGAATTTTATCATAACGAAAACCGCTGTCTTCGACCCTCTGTGCATGCCTTCCCTTCCTCTTCCAGGCTGGGTTTTTTTCAGCAGCAGGTCTGCAGACAGAGCTGGCTCTGTGGTGGGGATGACCTCATCCACAGCCACACAGCTGCAGAGGCAAGCTGTGCGCCCCACGCTCCAAACAACAGATTTCTGGGGAATTTATTTGTTCACACATGAACAGTAAATCAGTGCTCAACACTTCTGAGTTGCAGAGGTTTTTTGCTTTGTGGGAAATGCCTAAGTACAGGGTTTGTATTTCACTGTTAGGAATGAGAAATAAAATGCATAATCCCTAACGAAGATATGTTAGAAATGGCTTAGGGAAACCTAGAAAATCCTGGAATACAAACAGCTCTGCCTGGAGAGTCAGATACTCCACACAGCAGATGATGTACTAGACCCACACAATACAGTTAAAAGGCCAGATTTCAGTTCACATAAATAAATGATTTAACTAAGATGACTAAATAAACCATTACATATTAAAAGCCTTCTGAGGTTTGCTCTTTCTCTCCGCTATCAAAAGCCTGTCACTCAATCAGCTACAGGAGACAACCATATCTGCCCACCTACCTGAGTTTCATCATGTCCCTGAGGCCACCACCAGTCCCTTGGGCCTCCCACCACCCTGAAAGGGCCCAGGATGCCATGTCAGCCCCCTGGGATTGTCAGTCCCTGCCCCAGCAACACCACAGCAGGGCTGGTCTCCAGCTTCCCACAGCCCTGCCCTGCCTGGCCACGGGCCTTGCCAAGCCAGGCCCATGTCCCAGCCAGTCCTTCACTGTCCTTGTCCCCAGGGAGGTGTCTGATACCCAGGGCTTGGGCTGCCCCAGTGCCCCCTGGCTGCTTGCTCCTGGCTGGGGGTGGGATGGGCCCTGGCTACCAGACCCTGCTCTGACCCACCATGGGGAGCCCTTGACACTCCTGCATGGTGCCTTGGTGGTTTAGTGATAAAGATACATGCAGGCAGGTTCATGCTACAGTCTGAAGGTGTGACTGAAGGTTGTGTACATGAATGCAAAGTGATGGCCAGTTAGAGAGTACATCTATAGGTAGGTGTTCACTGCCAAAATTCTTCCTAGGTTTAAAGGCAGCTGTGTGTTTCTGAGGATGTGTGGTCCTCCCATCCAGCTTATACATCTGTTATCCGGGTCTCCACTGCATTTTGGACATTAAGATGGGTGCCAAAGCTGATCATGGGGATGGGGCACATGTTGAGATGTTGAGTGCTCTTAAGGGGAGCTCCCTTGTGCACCAGTCCCTGTGGTTCCTCCAAACACAGCAGGACTGACACAGTCATTCCTTGGTTCTCTGAAAGGAAAAAGCTGTCGTAACCTGGCTTGTGTCAATGTAAAAAACAATTTTCTGACTGAGGGAACAGCTCCACATCAGAATTGCAGCACTCAACAGTGAAAAAACTACAGCCATCCCCCCATCCAGAGCTGGTCTGTCCCCATGCTGTGTGTTAGCCCATACAGGGTGATTCATCAACCCTTCTGTTTGTGATTGAAATTTGTTCTTGCTGGAGTGTGATGTTTGGGATCTAGACTGCCACTTTACATCTCTGTTAGTGATGAAATACCAGAGAGGTGAAAATAAGCATTTTCCTACTGAAATTAGTGAACTGACACTGCTTTACAGTGAGAAGGCTTCCACATCATGAAGCTGCAATGAATTACCTTCTGTGGAGTTTAATGCATGTATGAAGAACCCTTTTCCTGCATTTTTTTCCCCTCTGATCTTAAGCAATTAGCTGCCAACTGAGGCCATTCTGCTTAGGTACAAAGCACTGTTCAATCAGCGCATCCTACCAAAAGACAAGATGGAGAGTGACACAATGCCTGAGGCAGACAATGACAGGTAGGTCCCCATCACACTGCAGATTCACTGATGGCTCCAACCCCTGCACCACTTAAACTGCTTTTGATTGCAAAATGGCTCTGCTGCATGACACAGCCATGCAGGTGTCCCGCAGCAGACCTGTGCTCACTCTGACAAACCATTTAGCTGCAATATTTATACCTGCTGCACAGAAATGGACAGCTGGGCTTCCAGCACCTCCAACCTCTGCCATTGCCCCCCATCCCTGTAACACCCCTCCAGAAGCCACACACTGGGGGATGGAAAGGAGCAGAAAATTGGTCCTTGGACTCAGAAAACAGTTTCCTGTGTTTCAAGCACTGACTGTAAATGGGCCTCTGATACTTTGGAGGCATCATCCCAGCTTTGCTGGTATTACAAAACACATGGGAAAATTTGCCAAGAAACAGCACAGTTCACAGTGAGCACTATCTAAAACCTGAAGACTCGGGAAGGCAGAGAAAAACCTAAACAAACTGATAGAAATGGGCTTTTCCCAAAGAGTTTTCTCTGACTCTGTCACTTGATGTATAGAGAAAAGGTACCTCAGTCTGATGGAGGTAAGACAGACGACTGGCAATCGTGAAAGTTTTGGAAACCAATATTTAAGAAATGTGGGATAGCCGTGGAAGTGACACAGTGCAAAGGGAAAGATCTGTGAAGTAGAGTAGTCAGACATAGACCTACAAATATGATAGATATTTTTAGTTGATGGCAAGTCTGAGAAATCCTGTGGGGGAGGAGAAGGGAATGAGGACAGAAAAAGCAGTTGTCACTGAACTGAAAATCCTGTCAGTGTTGCACACATCATTTCAATTTTGAGGGTTTTTTTAATGAAAGCGGAGTTCTAGGCAGGAAATTCATTTGAAACAGAAAATTGAAAGTTTCATTTTTTTAAGCTGAGGCAAAATATTCAGATTATTTTGGCATGTGTTGGATTTTTTCAACGTTAAATTCAACAAAGTCTCACAAGTCCATAGACTGTTTTCATGCCACTGAATCTGCATCTTTCCATGGAAAATGTTTCAGTTTTAAATATTTATCCAAACCCCATCAGCAAGAGAGAAGTTTTGTCATGACAGGAATTACAGAAGAAAATGTTTAGTATTCTTAGCGTCCACCCTTCACAGCATATTTTGCATAATAGTATTTTCTTCTGCTTTATACCACTAGAGTACCATGTGTCTTCACCATAATATAATAAATTTCAAACTAAAGATTACTTTCTGTATCTAACACAACATTATATTATTTTTTAACATTCTAGATAAATTAATAGAGAGAACTTAAAATATTGTGCACGAAGCATTTTTAAATAAAAGGTTGGATTCCCTCTGGAGATTGATGGAACTCCAACCGCATCCCAATAGCAACACTGCATTTTTACATAAAGGCAAATATTAACTCATTTTATTTTAACCACATACTTCCCAACTGTGAGTACTATTACAGTAATTAATAAATATGTTGTATATTTGACACCACCTAATGCAGCAACGTGAATACAGTTACATTTCACTGAAATTGCAATGGATTTTTCCAGCTTCAACTGCTCTAAATAAATACTGTTTCTTACAGGAGAGCAGGAAAACGGGGATGCAGCCAGCACAGCCCAGTAAGAGGCCTTTGGTCTCACTGCTCACAAGAACCGAGGGCAAGAAAAAATTCTCGTGCTCAGCCATCAAACAATAATATCCCAATGTGCCCCATGATTACCTAGAAGCCCAGCAAAGTGTTTGGTGCAAAAATGCTACCCTGCCTTTGACACTCTGAATTGGGGTCCTGCAACTTGGGAGCACAGGTCACGGGCTGCCTCGGACCTACATCAAGACCCTGCCGCAGGCAAGCAGCAGGAAAAGGTGCCTGTCCAGCCTTACACAGACACCCACCAAATTAACAGTGCATCATTACTGATAGCACGGTGCCCTGCACAACCCCTACCCGCACCTCACTCTGTGTGTGCAGATCTTCCAGCCCTCACTACAAATCAAGGTGAAAGCAGACAGATAGGCAGAAGGGGGGGGAAGCCTGCCTCTAATGAGAAATCTCATATTAAGGAACATAGCTCAGAGAACACGCATATACACAAACATTCTTGGTTCTTCCAGCCTTTCTCCTTCCCTAGGAGAAATTTCCAAAAATCAAGCTCCTGGGCGCACTCAGGCCTGACCCTCCTAATTTTGAAAGGATCCAACACAGGTTGAAGAAGAGTCTTTCCAAAAGACATCCTGTTGAATGTAATGGACAGTTGTCTTGATCTCCTCCTGATCCAATCCAAAAGGAAGGAAGCAAGAATCTAGCAGGTGGATACCCCTCTACACATAGGCTCGTGTACCTGCACATCTGTGCCCACACATGCACACACGCATGCTTATATTCATGAGAGGATTCTTTGGAAGTCTTTCCAAGGAGGATTTTCCCCCAGCCAAGCAGGACAAAAGGAGAATAGGGATGGGGAGGAGTCAATTCTTACTCTCAATCCTCTTCTTCCTTCATCTTATAACATTAAATAGTGCCTATGCTACACTAGGCAGTTGTGTTGCTGGCATAGACATACTGCAGCCTTGTAGGTGCCAGCGTACATCAGCCACCCTACCACCACTGGTGACAAAGCAGCATCAATACTGGCAAAAACATTAAGTTTCTTCAGGAAAGAAAAAAAAAAAAAGGCAGACAATCCTGATCTTCATCACCTCTTATTAGTGATTTAAACATGCAATGCGGATGCTCATTGCCCAGTATTCAACTCTCTTTGCTGAGCTGAGTGATTCAGATACTGCAGCAAAATTAATTGATCATCATTCACTAAATTGCTGTCTTTTCTGCCAAAGCTGTCACACAACTTGCAGGACAAAGTGGATAGTGGGGAACAACCCCTGGAGGACTCTAACTCACAGCATCTGTAACACCTGAAGGGAAGCTACCCTGTGTTAAATACAACAGAGGCCACTGCCACCACAGCCACCACCTGGGGATCTACCTCCAAATCTGTGGGCACAGGGCAATCACGAAGCAACAATGGGTTGCTGAGGGCTGACCTGCTCTCAACAACAAAAGAGCAGCACAATGTGTTCCTTCTATCTCTACTCACTTATGTCTCCCCTTTATGGGCTGCTTCTGCAATCTGTTGGTGGAACCATGTTTAACCTATCTCATGTCTGACCCGTTGATGTTTTGAAGAAAATTAGGTAACTGCTCTGTGCCTTTCCTCAAAACCAGCCTGGCATCATGCCGAGTGCTGGATGCCTACAGGAAAAAATCCCCTTCTGTCAACTTAAGCTCACAAGCACTAAGCATAAAGAAGAAAAAACAGAGCATCATTCAAAACACTGCTTCTTTACAAGCATAACAAATCCTCTGTGGAGTAAAATTACCAAATCGAATGATTCTTTCCGAGAGCCATTATACATACAGAAATGTAAAAAATGTGTCTGTGTGCTTTTTTCTGCATTCTTTTTCCAAAGCTGCTGATTGTTTGTGCGTGTGTGCAAATAAAGCTTTCACATTCATAATCAACCACCTCCTCTTCCTTCCCTCCCCTCCTGCCTTATTCTTTTCATACAGCTTCCATCCTTTGTCAGTAGCAGTAATCACACAATGTGGTTATGCCTGAGAAATTTCAGAAGAATCAAAATTTTTAAAAAGTATTTTCTTCACATTTTCATGAAAGAATAACATTTCAGGCTCTTTTCCCCCTATGACTGAACACAAATCCATGCTTCTGAAAAACATACCTTCAAAAATTTTGGGCAAAGGAAACTGAAATGTTTTTCCCCAGCAATGTCAAAATGATAGTGACACTGCAAAGAAGAGGCTGTAATAACTTCCAAGAGAGTATAGTGACGAAACACTTCCTTTTTGTTTCAGAAAGATCTGGGTAATGAACAACTGGACTATAGAAAATAGTCAATTATTTGAAAATACACCTATCTGTTTAAACCTCACTGTATTGCTAGCTCTCTTCTTCCTCAGGCCAACACCAAACCCAGCAACATCCCCTCAGCATACTGTCATCATGTGTGCTCTTCTCCATCTCAAATAAGAAACATATCTTCATCTTTTATTCGTCATCTGTTTGCTCTTTGCCATCTCAAAGCAGCCAAGGGGGAACATACCACTGAGAGATCACCAAGCTGCCCCCAACAGGAACTCTCCTAAAACAATTCCTCAGCTTCTTGTTGCTTTTCCCATACTGTTTGGTTCCTGGTTGATACAGCTCTAGCCTTGCCCACCACCTCAACCACGATCACCTGGGGGAAGTTAGGGCCTCACACAGGTGGGCCAGGTTCTGTCCCTGGGGCCTTGGGAAACCACTTGGGGAACAAAACATGTTGCTGGGTTGTGACTCATCCACAGGTCAACTCCAACTCGGGGCCCACTACCCAGGCCCCAGCACTTCACTCACATGCTTTCTTTTTTTCCCAGGAAAGGTGGTTTAAGAATGGAAAAAGTCCCCAGCTCTCAGCTGGTGGAGTTCACTGCAGGAATGGCTTGACTCTGTTCTTTCTCCTTGTCTGTTCACCTTCCATCTACTATTATTATATTGTATCCACTAATATGACAGAAACTAACTCAGATTACCTTTTATTGGTCTTGATTCAGGTCAGAAAGGAAGAAGGATATACTTCTTTTTACATAAAAAAACAAGTTTTTTCACTTTTGGTGAAGAAAATGGACAATGGAAAAATGGGAACCAGGAAAGGGGAAGGGAGAAAGGAAGAACAAATGGAAGAAAGAGTTTCTTTTTTTGGAATGAAGTTTCTTTTTTTGTTTCACTGATTCTTCAGATTGGCTTTAAAGATGACAAAAGATAAGGCAAAGCTACTGTATAAAATATAAGTCTTTCCATCACATTTTTGCAATGTCTTTTAAACTCTTAATTATATTGCATTCCTCATCACCAATAGTAATTTATGGTCATAAGGTATTTTTCATGAGATATGTAACTTTAGCCTAGCTTAATACTCAACAGACTGCAAGTATATAGTTGTTCTTTAGCCACCCATCAAAGCTGATGTTGAATCAACAATTTTTAAGGCTAACTTTATCAGTTTTCACAGGCTGCTAATAAACCTTGAGTTAAACCATGGCATGCAACACATTAAGCATCCCAAGACCTAGAAAATACTCTATGACAAACATTTTAAATATAATCAATGCACTAGTTAGAAGTAGTTCAGCTTGAACTAAAGACTAAAACCAAGAATAAGATGGCATTTTTAAACAAAAGAAAAAAGTGGCATATTTTCTCCCAAATCATACAAAACTATTCAGATTCATCAGTCTCAAATTCATGAAGAATTCTAGAAAGTATGGTTTGGTCAGAAATATTGCAGCATTCAATGTCAACTACTGAAAGATAATGCAAATTAAAAGAAACAGTTTCAAGTGTTCCAAACCATGACTGGATTACATACTAATTATAACAGAAAAAAATCTAGGTGTCATTGGCCCAGACAATTCATTACTAACAGTTGCACACAGCTGAAATACGTTTTTAAAGGTTTCCTGGCAGAGTAATGCATTTGTGTTTCTTATTATAACAGCTTGCCATCATTATCTGCTAGGCATTTTTATCTCTGTATTTTCCAAACTGCTTTATAATGTAAAAAAAAAAAAATAAAATATAAGCCGTTCCCTTGTAATGCTTTCATAACTACTGTAAGATTTATGCATTACCTTAACTTAAAGTGCAACAGATGGATTGCCAGCAGAAAATGATGAAATTGTCAGAAAGACAGTAGGAAAAGGAGAAAATGCAAAAATTGCAAGAGTTCCTATATATAGACTGTGTTTGATCTACTACGCTACTCTTCTGTCATCCTTGTGAATGCTTATTCTCCTGGAAAAGTATATTCTTAACCTAGCAGGAAAGTATAAGGGCCCACAAGGCTTCCCAAATGATGAATAAGGGACCAGCAGCAATGTGTGATGTGCACCAGTTTTTACTATGGTGCATTAACGTTAACTGAAATACATTATTATGACTATAGTAAAAGATAAACAAGGTAATACTCCTGTAAATAATTTTTTTATTTCCTATTTTTCCATCTTTATATATGTCTGCATGTGCCATGACATAAGTATTTAGCGTTTTTCCTAAAGTATATCCAAGGACTTCTGATCAACTTTTGATTTATTATTTTATCCTTTTTGGCTAAATTATTTTTTTGATGGTACTTATTCTGTGGAAAACAACACATTGGCTAATTTTTTTCTTAAAACCACTCATGCCTATACTGTTATAAAATAGTAAGAAGCTATTATTCTTACCAAGCATCAAAACAGGGTACGGAGAATACCATTCATTAAGAAAAATCCCAGATGTATAGGGGAACCATATAAGGTAATAGTGAGTAGCTGAAAGATGAATCATTAAAAAAAGACCAACATAAGGTAGAGCTGACAGGAAGAATTTACAGAAAGAACAGGCTACTTCTTTGAAGATTATATTCACAGGTAGAGACAGAAAATTTATTTTTCATTACTAGAAATGTAGGGGGAATTTTTTTTAAGAGAATGAATGGTTTGCATGTTTGAAACAGATAGCAAAATATTTTTGTGCACAGTAAAAATCTTTTAACCATACTGGAGGCCTGGTGTCCCCATCAGCAATAGCAGAAGCTTATATATCAGGTTATAAACAGTCTCTTCTCTCCCAGCATTAAACACTTGGATGCTTTGCAGGAATAAAAACATATGGTACATGTGACAGCAGCTACATTGCAGTTGTGCAATTTGAGCAAAATCTCCTCCAGGTCTCCTCACCCTTCCTGGACACGTTCAGCAAAGATTCTGAGGCAGAGCAGAGGCCCAGGAGACAGAGGGAAGAAAAGTCAGAAGCACGTAGACACCATGATGGTGTTGAGCGAGAGCAGAATGAGTTGCAGAAAGTCAGGGCTGATGTGCACTGGCAGAGCCTCCTGACTGTGACAGGAGCCGCGGGAGAACGCCGCGAGCCTGCACGGTGCTTTATGAAACACGCAAATGACAAAATCTCTGTTCCAAAAAGGGCTCAATCTCCGCATTTCCACTGAGCCAGCCAACCCCACCTCCTAGAGCCAGATCAGATGCCACCCCTCATCTCACTGCATCACCTCGGTGTGCCGTTTTCCAAGAGGTAATCTATTTGCCAACTTCTATTTTTGTCAGATCAACCTGTTCCCTGAAGCATAATGAAAACTCCTTGCCAGATCAATTTGTTTCTGAAGTTTTCTGGTTGCCAGCTCCACTCTGAGTTATTTCATTTTGTCTGCATGTCAGAACCATTAGGCTGGCAACTGCTTAAATCTTTCGTTACTGTCACAGGTTGCTGGATAATCACAAAGTGAAGCAAAATGTCTGCCCTGTGGAGACGGCGCTCCAAGTGATGTGGAAGCAAAAGAAAGTACTGGCAGTGGGTGCTGTCACCATGTAGTGGGAAAGGTGAAGGGGTTTGGGGCTTTTATGTCCAGCTGTGCAGGTGGTACAATGCTGCAGAAAGCATGACTGAGGGGCTGAAGCACCGTTCAGCAAGCAGCCCTCTTGCAGGGCCCTGGGAGACGTGGCTGGGAGGCACCAGCTCCTGGTGTGGATGGAACCTGCCATTCGGTTGGCATTGCGATTAGCTGAGTAATCCTTGCAACATGACTGACCTTGAGTGGAAAATATGATTTTATTTTTTGGGGACCCGGTGTAATATTTTGTACTGTTAGGAAGTGAGTGGCAAAGGCCACTGTCCAAGAAGAGATGAGTCAGACTATGTGGGCAGACAAAGGAAGCGGATCTGCAGTCCTGCAAGAGGAGCACAAGGCTGTCAGCATGTTAGGGAGAGGCACAGGGATTTTATGAAAGGCTCTGCTGAGTCATGAATGGCAGCAAGGAGACAAAGGGAGATTGAAGGTGAAACAGTATACACAGAGAGGATTACCAGGAAAAAGCCTGTTTCATATTATACCTTCCATTCTTTAGAGCTTCACAGGAAATTATGTGCCTTGGTTTTTGAAAACAGTGTGTTGTAGAAACTCTGTGTGCTCTGCTCTTGGTTCATTCTGCATGCTTTGCTGTGAACTAGGACAGTGCTGATTAGAGTTAGACAGCTCATAACCCTATTCAGGATTTTTCCCCTTAGGAGGAAAAAAAAAAGCTGATGTAATTCCCCAGGGCTCCTTCTTTGGCTTTGCTATTGCATAGCTACACAGCCTCCCAGAGTAATTGTCTTGAACAACATCCCAGCCCCCACTCTAGACTGAGGGACCTTCTGGCTTCTTTTCCTTGCCTGTGCTTTCTGCTTTATGTAAGGAACAAAACAGGGAGAGTGAAATCAGAAGAATAAAAAAGGTGATGAAATTTTCAGTTCAGACACAGAAGGTACGCTCAGTACTGGATGTCAGAGAGTAAATCTGAGAAAGTAGCTTTTGCATTCCAGACTCTGACTTCTCCACTGATGGGGTGAAACTGAAGTGGGAGGCGGGGAATGACAGGCTGCTGATCCTCTGCAGCAGAGACCCTTTCCAAACAGTATCAGCCATGCAAAGACTCTGTTCACTCTGCCTCCCTTTCCAGCACGCCACATCGTCGTCGAATTGATTCTGAAAACCTGCCTCTTGATCACACCCACAGGTCTCATAAATGCACCACGGTTAAATCTGTCTTGGCCAGAAGGCTGAAGGATCACATATATATCCCAGCCCTTGTCAGAACGCCCCAAAACGTGAGTCTGGAAAAACAACAACAAATCTGCTTTCAAATAAGCAGGAAAAAACTGACACGCTAAAGATTTGTTTTAAAGGAGCAACTGCTGTATTTCCCTAAACCTGTGACCACTCACTTTAAAAAGCAACATCTGAGGAATCAAAGGAGATACTCAGATTTGGAAGGCCAGTCGTATTTGAATGTAAATAACTGTTTATGTACTTGTGGAGAGAAATCACTTTACAGCATATTACAAAACAGCTTGCTGCCTCCCTCTCTCTTTTTTCCACCTGAAAAGTAGGTCAACAATCCTTATGGCTTTGAAAAGAAGGAATGAAGAATGCTTGTTGAAAACAAGCAGGGTTTGATTTCAGTCATAAACAGAACACTAGGTCTACCTTTTGTGTGTGAGATTTCAGTATATAGTTAGAAGTCGGGCACCACTGTATGTTGTGTAGTGTTCACACCAAGAGCCAGCTGCACCTCAACTTTTCAATGTTCTGTTTCAATGTCAATGCAAGTGGAGGAGTTGCGAGATACAGCCTGCGGCAAAATAAAAGACAAACCTCTCTCATCTGGAGCAAGGGGGAAAAGGCAGAGCTGGGCTAGGGCAGCCTTGAAAACAAGAAGCCATTTGGGACAAGGAAGATGGCAAGGTGACCAAAGGATCTGACAATTCAGCACATCCCACCATAACCACTCAGAATATTACAGAATAAATGGGATCTTAAACTATTTATGGATGCTTACATAAACACAACAAAACCCAAAGGGAAAATGATAATTATATTTCTTACCTTCCCTTGGAATGAATGTCCACCAAGGGCACTATGGAATTTATGTAATCAAGCCCAGCAAATCTAAGAGAACCTGTATTTCCCCTGTGATAAAAAAAAAAAAAAGAACATTTCACATTTTAAAGGAATAGCAATCGACAGGTATTTAAAAGTAGTGATCAGCTACTGGGAAGGCTTCTGTTTTCTGCTATCGGGCAACCTCCAGTACCGAATGTGAAGCTCCTGCCTGTTATGGTGTAGAAGAAAAGCTCTTTACACAACTAAACACGTTAATATTTAACACCAGTGCATGCTTACACATATGTGCACAAAACCACAATTTGATCTATAACCATGACTGATAGTTTCATATTTTTCTTTTTCGTTTTCCTAACAGCCAACTGAGAGTACTTTATTTTCCTTAAGCAGGGAGAGAACGCCTAGGACCCTGTGGTTCTGGCCTCCCCTCTTCATTCCATTGCACAGTAACTGCTCAGAAAAAATCCTGGGCAAAAACTAAACCTTATTGACATTCTGTCTTAGATAAACATGACTGCATATGCATTAGTAAGGCAAATGGAATAATAAAATCCCAAACAATGCAGGACAGAATAATTGTATTTTATTCTGCCATACAATGAATTTTCAGCAGGCCTTTTAAAAAAAAGTATTTTATGACTTTGGTTGAAATTGCAAGCGTTAGTGGTGTTTGTCAAGTGTCCAGTGATTCTAGTGGATCATTGTCAAATTGCAACAGGCTTTCCATTGGATTTTCTCCATTATTAGGTCTTATTTTCCTGTCAGTTTGCCCATTTTCTCATGAGTTTCTTTCAGACAACAGACTGGGCAACATACCTCCAGCAGCAAAAGAAACCAAACAGTCTATAAAAATAAAAATATGTTTTAATAATTATTTCCACAAAAGATGGTTTATCAGAACGTATAATACGAATGTTAGACTCAGGAGAGCCATTTCTGTTTTTTTCTCAAGAACACAAAAAAGCTTTGCTTTTCCTTATTTTCTTCTTAAAAAGAGTTGATACACTAAAATTATATTTAGGATGCTTGAAATGTGTTAAAACAGCCCAACAAAAGCTAACTTGCCAAATTCAGCTGTGATACAAGTAGGGGTTTAAGCTGCATAGCAAGCTTAAATTAGTAAGAAAAGGGGTAGAAGTTAACATTTTTCCACTGGTGCCACTCTAACACTCAAAGCTAATTCCAAAAGCTTTTAAATCACACTAAAAAATTCTCATGGAATGAACTGATCCTACGTTAACTACGGACATGATTATTGTTTTAAGTAAATATCTGTTTACACCAATCCTGAACTTTACAGTCTCCTTTACTTGCTTTTGCAGAAATGTGGCTTTCATCGTTCCAGGATCAGAGTTACTTCTTGCATTAATTAGTGCAATTTTCTGAGATTACTAGAATGGCATTAGATTAGGTCAGCAGATAAATTGGCCCTCTGCGTGTATCCTAATTTTACATCCCCATGAAATAACACATCATTCACATCAGTCTGTCTTTTACACTTGGAATAAGCTTCATCAGTGCACTCTTGCCGTGCAGATTCAGACTGTCATTGACTTCGCTGTATAATCTGCCACAGTGTCTCCAGAGAGATCTCCTTAAACTTGTTCACTCCAGGAAGCATTTGACAGACTTTGGCTTTTTTTTTTTTTTTTTTTCTGTTTCAGTTTTGTGACTATTTAGGAAAAAATTCAGGAGAGACAAGAGGCAATGCATTGATGTCACAAAGAAGTGATATCCCTTTTTTAGTTATTTTGGCTGCGGTTGCAGAGGGTACTCCAGCTGTATCACTTGCAGGAGGTCCCCTGATGAGAGGCAGCTCAGCACACTGTTTCCTCTGCCAGCCCCTTCTGGGCTGACGTGGAAGGTTATGACGCAGAGAAGCTGGAGTGGGCTTCACAGATTTTGGTATCGCACAGGGCAACCACCGTAAGGAGGGTGAGATCGTTGTTTCACAGCTATGTGTCAGACGGGTTACAGTCCTTGCTGTGGTCTGGTGAGAGAAGAATAGGAACTCACTTGGTTCAAATGCTTTCAAGCTCCCACTGCCTAAAATCCCCAAATAATTCAGACAAAGCTGTCCCATGAGGGATTGTCACTGTTCTCAGTGTACGAAGCAGTGCAGTACCTATGCACCATCGCCATACAGGTTGGAGGGGCATTCATGGGATGCCTTCCACGCCTCAGATCAAGGTTTGTACAGCAACTTCCCTTACTCTGCTCAAAATTTAGATGGAAACACAGTAACATACAAGGAGCATTTTGTGAACGTAAATGTAACCTACTGAATGTATAGCTTTCTTGGCTCCAACACACATACCTCGGGCCACTTTTGCAGCAGCCACAGTGTAAGCGATAGGTTACTGGGACGCAGAAAGACCTGCTAGTTACAGAAATACACACTTTTTCTGGTTTGGTCTGGTGTTGAACCAAAGCAAGGAGATTGACAGTGAAACCCTGGCATGCTAACTACCCCTCAGCTCAAATTGCATGGACATTTAACAGGAAAACCTGAACACGGGCTTGACCTGCAACAGCCCATAGCAGAAGAGGCTCGGGTTGCAAGGGAGTCCCAGGGCACCCACTGAACCCAACCTCACACCAGAGCAGGGGGTCAGGGAACCTCTCCCTCATCCCTTTGTTCCTTCATTTCTGTAAAACCAGCCCTGGCGTCCACAAGCCCCCCTACACAGAGCGAGGTTATGGGAAGATCGGGCCTGGGCGGGCAGGGAAGATGGCGACCACCTCCTCCCCTCCCCCCCTTCCCGGGAGGCCTCGGCGCCTCCGGGCTCCTCTTTTTTGAGGTGGTTTTTTTTTTTGCAATTTCCGTCAGGACTGGACCGTCCCCGGCTTCCCGACAACGTGTTTTAACACCGCCCGAGAAAGGAAACTGTAAATCTAGACAGTCTGGTTGGGAAAAGAAAAAAAAAAAAGAAACAACAAAAATCCCCCACATTCTCCTTTCGACGGGGCGGGGGGAGGGGAGGGTCACGTGCTCGCGGGCAGCGGGCCCGTGGGGGGAGGGGGAGCGGCGGCGGGAACCTGCTCCGTGTGGAGAGGTCAGTGCCGGCGGGTACCGACAACCCTCGAAGAGAGGGGCACTCCCCGGCCTGCCCGGCCTCGGGCCTTCCGCCGGCGAGGGGAAGCCACCCGGGGGGCTGTGGTGTGGGCAGCCGGGCCGGCGAGAGAGCGGGGGCCGCGGCTTGTGAGTGCTGTCCCGGCGGCCTGGCAGAGGCAGGGCAGAGCACGGGCCTGGGCCTGGACGAGTGAGTACCCCGCAGCCTGCCCCTCACGCCTATGCCCAATGTGAGAGCCGGTACACCCATGACACTGGCTTCTGGTACCAGCCTTTGGACCCTTCCAGTGCATGGGAACCCGCCCAGTCACATCAGCTACCATCAAGTGCCTCTATTTTGTCCCCAGCACTGGGGAAGGTAGGTGTGGGACACCGTGTCCTCAGGCATGCACAGCAGGTTCAGCTTCGCCCGTATGAGGGGTTGGTGTGAAGGGCTGGCATCATGGCTGCTGCCGCGCCAAGCCCTTGGGGTGGGCAGGGACAGTTGCCCCTCCACCCTGCAGGGATTATCCCCCTTTCCTCATTATCTTCAGGAGTTTGCAGCTCCACTGAGAGCTGAAACTGAGGGTGTTTTCTAAAAGTAAACAGAGTGCAGGATTATTTCTGGCTTCTGTAGGGGAATGCAAATGTGATGAAATCCCCTCGAAGGCGCTCCCCTCTGCCTCCTGGAGAGCCACACTGGAGTCAGATGCAATCTCTTGAAGCATTGCTAAGATTTGACCCACTGAAACTAGCAAAGAAAAAATACTATTATATCAGCATCGATATACAAAGTGCCATGATCCCCAGTACTTTCTTCGCCTGCAGGAAAACTTTCTTTGATTTTTCTCCCCTTTCCAGGCTTAATGATCAATTAAATAAATACCAGCTTCAAGTCACCTTTCCTACACTTCCTTTCCCTTCCCTCCCCCAGCCCTCGCATTGCAGACATCTGTTTCTGGCTGTCTGGGTTAAACTCTTCCCTTTGAGCCTCGGTGTGCTCAGGGGCCGGGGCAGGGAGAGCCTGGGGGAGGGGAGCCTGGTTCTTGTCCTTTGACCTCTGTTGGGATAAGAAAAGCGGGTTAAAAGGTCAAGGAAAACAATTGCAAGGCTCCTTTTGCTTGAATAGCATGCCAAATAAACTTATCTCGGGGATCTGGAATGATCCTTTTAAGGGAATTTCTACCTCCCTCGGGATTGTGCAGGCTGACTTTATGGGAGCTGAGGGCATGCTCAATTATTTGGGGGGGAGGGGGCAGCAGTGCTTGAGCGCTTTTCAGCACCCTCCTTTGAGGACACAGAAATACAAGGAAGGAGGAGGGTTCTGCAGCCTGGTTTAACTCTTGTGAACTTCCCTGAAATTTGTCAGTTAATACACCGACTTCTTCATTTTTTAATGGTTTCTAATCTATAATGTTGACATTTAAAGTCAAGGAGAAAGAATATGGGTCTGGATTGCTTTTTATACAGAGCACACTGCTGTGACTCCATTTACTAATGAAGTTACTGCTGTATATGAGAGCAAACATTTCCCTAAGTCTGTATAAAATAATATTCTATTATCAATAACTGCCTGGTAGTTGTAGGTGCTAGAACTTTCTTTGAAAGGCTTCTCTGTAAGCACATTTTGTTGGTCCTACACTGTTCAAATTTTTGCAGTGCAAACTGACACCTTTGTAGAGGAATGAGTCTCTTAGAATAAACTCTTTCACATGGCTGAAAATTCTTCAGAGCAAAAATGGATTTTTTAAAAAATCCCACAAAATATTTCTCATGTCTAGTTTTTTAGAAATTTAGGGCATTTTTCAAAAAAATTCATTTTCTGAAGGCAGAAAATCGATACTTTTTTGCAACCAGTTTTTCATCTAAATCTTTGTTCTTTTTTTCTAGTTGTTAAGAAGTTCTGGGCAAGTCCCCAAATGTTTGCAGAACTGCACTAAGGTGCGGGGCAGCCCCACCAGCCAGGTCAACAGGGGGAGTGCTGGTGAAAGGGAAACCCCCAGAGCATGGGAGTCGCTTAGTACTATGCCATGGGCCCTTTGCACATAGAATCACAGAATTTTCTAGATCAGAAAAGATCTTTGAGATCATCGAGTCCAATTGTTAACCTAACACTGACAAGTCCTCGACTAAACCATATCCCTAAGCACTACATCTTCAGGACTTCTAAATACCTCCAGGGATGGGGACTCCACCACTGCCCTGGGCAACCTGTTCTAGCAGCTGATAACCCTTTCAGTAAAGAAATTCTTCCTAATATCCAATCTGAACTTCCTCTGGTGCTACTTGTGGCTGTTTCCTCTTGTCCTATGACTTGTTACTTGGTTGAACAGACCAACTCCTACCTCACTACACCCTCCTTTCAGGTAGTTTTAGAGAGCGATAAGGTCTCCCCTCAGCCTCCTTGTCTACAGGCTGAACAACCCCAGTTCTCTCAGCTGCTTCTCATAAGACATGTGCTCGAGACCCTTCACCAGCTTCACTGCCCTTTTTTGGACACACTTCAGTCCCTCAATGTCCTTCTTGTGGTGAGGGACCCAAAACTGAACACAGCACTCAAGATATGGCCTTACCAGAGCCGAGTACAGGGGGACAATCATTTCCCTGGTCCTGCTGGCCACACTATTCCTGATGCAGGCCAGGATGCCATTGACCTTCTCAGCCACCTGGGCTCACTGCTGGCTCATGTTCAGACGGCTGTTGATCAACACTCGCAGGCCCCTTTCTGCTGAGCAGCTTTCCAGCTGCTCCTCCCCAAGCATCTACCAGTTTGTGCTAGTTAGCACAATGGCAAAAAAAAACAACTTACGTAGGCAAGAGACTTTGTGTAAACAGTTATAGCCCCTAGTCAAAATAGGCTAGTATATACCAGAGTGGCACGCAAAATGTAACGTGCACATGCTGGGACCAACAGCTTCTGACACTTGCATGTGTAAGAATTCATACTGGTGGTGTGAGCATGGTTCTGAAGTGCTGGTAACCAACTGAAAAAACCCTCTTGATATAGGGAATCGATTGGAAGGGGAAGGAAGAGCTTCAAAAAATGATAAGTAAGCAGAAATTGTACTTAGTTAATTAAAAGGTTGATTTTTTGGATAACGGTGAAAATGAATGACATTTTTCATCGTGTTAGAGCACCAAAGGCACTGTTAACACCTAAGTGTAGATATGGTTCATATAGATCATATGTATATTTGCATTTTTATTAACTTTTCCTCTTAAGAAGAGAGTAATTTGTTTACATGTACTGAGAGATCCTGAAATCATAGAGGCCAGTATTCTGAAACGCTCTCCTGAAGCATGGATACACCAGTTGCTGGTTCTCTGTTTTCTCTTGTTCCATTTCCTCTGTGTTGGAAAGTGTCACTACACTCATGCATAAAACCCTGTTGTAAGTGAAACTTTCACGATACCCAGAGAAGTGTGAGAACCTCGGGACCGTTCTGATGACTTTTGCAGGTTCTGTGGTTAGTCGTTACATTCCTGGAGGCAACTACAGAAGATTGGGTAGGCTCATCTTAAACTACAGACATCCAAGTAGTACATTTGACTTCATCTGGTGGCCTGGTCCATCATCTCTGTTTCCATAAAAAGAGAAAGTCCGTGCACTGGGAATCCTCTAGGGAGGTTGCTCACTGCTGAGCAAAGCAGCAACGAGGGGGCTGTGGGGTACCCCAGAGTCCCTGCAGAGGCACGAAGCCCCTTGGGAATATTCCAAGGGCTGGTAGCAAAACTGGGACTTGTGAGTGGGTGGACCTCACCTGCATAGGCATGGATTTGAGGGAGTTTCCATGAGGAGGTGGTTGTCAAGCCCCTTTGCTGGCCCTCTTTGCAGTCTAGGATGTGCATGCGTGCAGGCTGTTGTTTTATCATTCTTGTTTCCAAGGATAAAAAGAGACTCCTAGTCCTCCTTAGAGGGGAAAAGAATATAATAATTTTAACAGAAAAGGCTGTCATTTCTTCGGGGCGGGGGGGGGGAGCAGTGAAAATGCTGCCCGTCTCTGTAAAATTGCAAAACAGGGTAGATTTGCTCAGCACAGGGAGGGCCCATCTACTACCATTGCATGTGGTTGCTGTTCACCCAGGGCTAGGAGAAAAATAGTCCCATCTCCTTGCTGTTGCTATGGGAACTTTTTTGGAGTTCTCGCAACTCTTCTACAAAGAGCTGTTGGAACAATGAAGAATATTGAGCAAAGAGTAACAACCGTTATCCAAAGCATTTTAATAAATACCAAGTTTTATTTAGAACTGCACCACCATCAGCTCTTGCCAGCTCTTGTCTAATTGCTGTTGCAGCAAATACGGTGGCTTTCCAAGAACTCTGCTGAAGCTCCCCACAGCTCCGTTGCTCAACCATTTGGGTCACCTACCGAGTTACATTCTGCCTTGTGGTAAAGCAAATTCCATGTGTGCTTCCTCATGATGATGCAGTTAATTTATTTACTCAAGCAATTTGCTGGAACATTAGAATAGAAAGGCATATGGTGTGGACTACTTGCACAAGTCAGAGTCAATTTGTTACTTTCGGCACGGGTAACTTATTATATTTGATACCTCTCAATTGATTCGCTTTTGTGCCTGTCTCTGATCTTTAATGCATTAACCTTTAGGAACTTGGACTTTAAGCATACAGATGTATTCTATCATGGTGCAATTGATTTCTCGATACAGTTATTCCTTCACCTTCATTCTTTATACTAGGTGGACCACATTTTCAACAGCCTACATCTAAGAAGCTACTGCAGCACGCAAGTCATGACATCTCTGTGGAGAAAAGTTGCTTATTTTTCAAATATGAATCAATCATAGGTTTAAATCAGGACATTTTTTAATTTTCACTGAAGGGGAAATTGAAATTTTTAAAAATTATTTTTCCAGGACGCACTCTGAATGACAAGTCTACGACAATTTTATAACTGTTCCTTCTTAAGGTTAGAATTAGTAATGTACCTCTGATTTTATGCTACATCATGAGTATGCCTACTGACACCATCACAGTACTGACCTGTTCACTAAAAGATAATAAATTTTCACTATTAGCTTTGGGGAGTAGGAAAGGGGAAGGGATTTTTTTTGTTTTAATTCTAAGCTCTCCTTAAGAATGCTTTCTTCTCTTAGAAAATGGAGAAAAAAGGGACTAATTCATGATATAGATGGTAAAAGGAAACTGTAAGAGAGAAGTATTGCATGTGAAATCACGCAGTTGCTAACCACAGTTTCAGAGGTGCGGGTGTGAAAAAAGAATTCACATTACCAGAATCAAAATGTGTGTGATTCTTCTTTAAAAAAATGAGTAAAAATTGAAAGCTCTTTATTAGTACCATTTCTGTGAGTTCAAGCTTAAATGTAAAGTGTGTGGTTTTATTGCCGTGGAGTATCTGAGAAAACACTGTTACCAACTGCTGGGGTGCAGTCTCTGAAAATCGGGTGAAGGGCTGCGCTGAAGATTAGAAAATTATATCCGTCAGCTGCAGTTTGCATAGGTGCCCACCGTGCTATTCCTTGGCTTTCTGCCATCCTTAAATTCAGGCAGGGAATGAAAAACATGAGATTCTTTCCCTCCCGTTGTTTCATAGGAAAAGAGCCCTCACCACATCTGTCTGCTCTGGAGAGGGGAGGTGAATGCCTGCATGCATCCTGGTGATGTAATTCTGCTCGGGGGGAAAGGAAAGCTGAGGTTCATGATGCAATCTGCTAGAGATGAACAGACCAAGGGCTGCTGGTGTGTGGATGGCCTTCTGCTTCAGAGAGCTCCCATGATCTGGGAAACCCATGTCTATTGCCACCACTGTTCAAGGTGGCCAAGTTGCTCCCCTGCCACCCTAGGCAGCTGATGCACATTTCAATCAAGTCCTTCTACAGTAACATAATCAAGGATTTCACTTAGTGCTCCCGCTTCTCATGAATCCTCATCTCTGGCACCCCCCAGTTGTTTTCCCACACTGAGGGATGTGCTGAGTGGTAAGTAGTTGTCCCCGCCCATGACAGGGAGGTTGGACTAGATGATCTCTAGGGTCCCTTCCAGCCTAAGCCATTCTATGATTCTATAAGAAGTTCTTCAGTACAAGGGTAGCAAGACTCTGGAATAGATTGCGCCGAGAGGTTGTGGATACCTCCTTCCTGGAGGTGTTCAAGGCCAGGTTGAATGAGGCCTTGAGCAACTCGGTCTAGTTGAGAGGCATCCCTGCCCATGGCAGGGAAGTTGAACTAGATGATCTCTAGGGTCCCTTCCAACCTAAGCCATTCTATGGTTCTACATGCACTAGTAATTATACTTGGGGAGGGGATGAGGTGTGCAGTCTGATTGCACTTGGTTTGGGAAAGAAAGGCTTGGTGGGAAATTCAAAATCTTAATAGTGCCCATTCCCACAAAAAAAAAAAAAAAAAGGTTGTAAACTTGCCCACATTTCTGATAACATGCCTCCTTTAACCGCCCACCTCTCCTCCCTTCCGCTGGGGCACCAGCACTCAGCTGTCTCCAGTAACTGGGAAGCATCTGGCTTTGCCCATGAGTTACACCTCTGCTGCACCACCACATGGCCAAAGAGAGGAGAAAGCAGAGACTGCCTGGCACCCTGAGGGGATGGAGTCAGGTCAGAACTTGCTTAGAGGAGCAGAGCAAAGAGAAAATGAAACTCAATTCACAGTTTCAGCTCAGCAGCACAGTTCATGCTGTCAAAGATGAACAACTCTCTTCCGGTCCAGAGTCTCAGCCTGATGGGCTCTGCTCACAGGATTTAGCTGAAACGAAGTTAAATGTGTCAGCTGGAGAAGCAGAGAGGGGATGACCTGTGAGGCAAAGTTCTAAAAAATGCCCCACTCTTGTATCAGCGCTGTTCCTGCTGCAAGGTCACACAGCAAAGGAACATCTTCTATCCTGAAGTTTTTATTGTAAAGATGATACGGATATTTTCCAGAATCAAGGACCAGGAGAGGTAGGGATGATTTCAGGGTGATGTTTTCAGAAGCGTAGCTTCAGCTAACCTCACCAGCAGAAGTCCCATCCACTGCAGCAGAAAGTAAATTAAACCAGTGCCAAGTGCCTTTGGAAATCCCACTTAGGCTGGCATTTAATTTCTATTAGTGTTGATAGTCGCTGCTTGCATATTTATTTTTTATTGCAAAATCATCATTTGGTCTCTTTGCATACAGCTTTTTTTACCAGCAGGCAGAGCTCCCTGCCCCATCCAACCCTGCTCCTCACCCTTTCCAACTTTCATAGCACGGGATTCTATTTATGAAAGCTCAGCGCGTTTTTCAGAGTTCATCTATATTTATTGTTGCTGGATTTTTTTCGTCTCTGTTAAAACAGAATTTTGAAATATCTCCAAAATCCAATTGCAAAACATGTTGGGAGCAGCATTTAAAAATACAGTAACTTAACAAAAATGTTTCTGTAAATTCTGGGAAAATGAAAAAATGCAACTTTCCATGAATTTCACACTGACCACATTGTGATCTCCAGTTGTTGAACACATATCTAACATCTTTACAGGCTATTATTTTTCATACTGTAACTCTGTTTACAACAGTAGTGGACAACAAACTCAAAGTTCACATTTTTTCAAGCTGGAGGGACTTCTTGCTGTAAAGCTCTGCAGTCCCAGAATAACTCACATTACTTGTATTTCTTTTGCTACTTTCTGTTAGTACTTTGAGTCAGCAAAACAGGAAATGTCAAGGGGTTGTTGAGGTATAATAAATGGTTAGGAACAAATTCTCATCTGTTCTGTGTACTAAGAAATCTCTGCTGGATTCAGGATACACTGCTAAAACTGAAGGACATTTCAGGTATTCTCCACATAAAAGAGAGATTACAGTTCAGAGAGCATACTAATTCAGGGGCAGACAGATGTGCTCTAAAAGTAAAATATACAGAGGAAAATCTTCTCTCCACTACCAGACTATGCATTGCTAGACTTCACTTTGCAAAGAGCAGGTTTTTATGATGATCTAAATGCACAAGAGATCACCAGACAAAGCAACTTTTCCAGGCTCTACTTGGGGTTACGAGGCACTATAGATCTCACAGAAAAGAGTTTAATTTGTAGACTTCCTCTGTCACTCATTGCCTGTGAGACCTGTAAAGGACTTAAGCTCAGCTTCCAGAACTCATTAGGCATCTACATTTCATTTCTTTCAAGGCATATGTTAAAATAGAAGAATGGAATAGAAATTCCTTCTCAAAGGGACATTCAGACACCAGAGCACAGGCAGTGAACGCTAATGCTGCACTGGCACCAAACTCAAAGCTATACAGAGATGCCTAAACTTGGAGAGAGGCAAGTCTTCAGTATGTCCTGTTGGAAAGCTTAAGCATCCCCACACCTACCATTGTTGTCTGGGAGAATCTCACTCCCAGGCCCTTAGCCATTCATAAGTATTGTGAAACTTCAGCATAAAATTTTGGCTTTTTATTTATATTGTAAGAGTCACCTGAGATTCATCCTGGTTAAGCCCCTCTGAGAACTGAGTTGAAGCATCTCTAGGATGCATCTAAACTCATGAGACCCAAAATCCTGCCCTGTAAAACGTACAGACCAGTGAACCTGTTAAGAGTACTCCATGGCTGTCTCCCAGGCCAAGCACTCTGGGTTTTTTCCAATTGGATATCTGACTGGGGGAAGGGAAAATAATGTGCATTCAGATCTCATGGCAATATGCTTTTGGGAAGCATCTGAACACCACAAATGAGAAGCTGTTCTAGGTATATATGCATCCTATCTCTGTTCTCTATTGCTGAAATTAAGAAAATGGCAACTTTCAGTATATTCAAACAGAAATTTAGCATATTTGTGACATGAGGATAATTCTAATAAATAGTGCAAGGAATTCAAGTGCCATGAACTTGCCCTCTATGACTTAGCCTTGGATGATGTATCAAGCTTTGACGGCTTAAATGTGGAATGGGGCTGCTTGTGGTTTTCTCCTATCTCCCTGATCTGAGATAAAGCTATCACAGAGTCCTGGAGAGAACCATATGCAAAGGCAAAGGATAGACCTGTAAATCCAGATGTTTCTTTCAGATCTGATATCTAGTTATTTGGGAGTTACTCTAGCTGATAAGTTAAATTTGTTTCTACTACCCATATATAGCATTCAGCAGAGGAGTAGGAGAGACATCCTCACATTGGTGGGATTATGTCTTTGTTCATCATTATATCTTTTGATTCAGAATCACTATCAAGATATTGTCCATTCCAGGGTCAGGAAAATCAGCACCCCATCTTAGGCCATCTTAGGGATTCCACTTCTAGAGTCGACTGCGGCTTGGCCCCAAAGGCCAAGTCAGTCTGAAAAGATACACCTAAACTGCACCACTGGTACTTCCAACTGTGTATCTAACAGTCCCAGATCATGCCTTGTGGAAAACCTGCTGGAACAGAAGAGGAGAACTGGGAAGCAAAATGGGATGGTGAGCATACCAGTCTCTCCCAGTGTGCACATGGGATGCAGCTGGAGGATGCTCACATACCTGAGCAGATGGGATGTTTTTATGAGTTATGTCTCAACATACGAGGGGTTCTTGTCTAGGCCTTCAGTCTGATATTCTTGGTCCTTCTCCTGTATCTTAAGTTATCTTAGCTGAAGCCAGGAAAACCCTGCAGAGAGACATGTGTGAGGCAATGAAGAACCACAGGTCACTAGAAGTGCTCATTTTCTCAGTCATCTTTTGTGGCCCTCTTGTCTCCTATTTCCATTCCTGTAGGAGGGAGTTGCTGTCTGCCATTGTCTCTGTCCTCGTGCTGGAACATCTAGTACGGACATGTCTGCCACTGCATGATAATATCATTGTGAATCTTCAGGAATTCTCCAGCCTAAGTGTGGGATTGAGGATTGCTAGCACAGGCATAGAGAAATACAATTAAAATGATGAAATTCACTCACCTATGGCAATTTAGCTTCAAATGACGGTTTTAAATGTGCTTATTCAAAAGGCTGTCACTTGAAGACCAGGTAGATTAAAAGTCCACATGCTTCTTCAAAAACATCTGTATTTGCAGCATTTTTCTTCAAACAGTTCATATCAGTCAGATTGTCTTTGCTCCATCTCAACAAAACACCACAGGTAGATTACATTTCTTTAGGAAAGGAAGGGCAGTTGTTCCCCTAAATATCTTCCTTAATTACATGGTTTCTGAGCTGCAACACTACAGCTTATAGTTCAGTGATTGGATAAACTCCCCAGTGAGAAAGCTGAACAATATTTAATTAGCCCGGTCCTGCTGTGTGATACTCCAAACACCCTGTTTACCCAATTAAGACAAAGGTTGCATGATCTTACAGTTAGAAAGTGTCTCAACATACTAAGCTTTGCAGCTGGAAACTGGAAATGTAAAACTTCTCTCTTTGTAACTGTTAATTGTGCTATGTCTAAACAACACAAAGCAGATACAGAATAAGAAAGCAAGGAATCCTTTTCTATACACCTGGTTAAAACATCTGCACAATGCAAAGGAGTCTCAGCTAGCAATAGGTTTCAGATCCATGGCATGTTCTGTCACAATAAGACAAATGACACTTCAGATGAGAGTTTAGATCTATAATAATATGCCCAGGAAATGGATCTTCAAAGTAAATACACTCTCTACCACAATGAACATGAGAGCTACTGTATGTGGATATACCTGAGATGCACATCATATGGAGACGGGAAGGAACCGCTTAGTGTTCATGTAACTCTTCTCTGCTTGTTCCAATAAAATAAAGTCATTTTATTGAATTGAATAAAAACATAGAGAATATTCAAATAACATGGTGCAGCTTTTGCAAAAACTTTCATTATATTAATGGTGAAATAATTGTCTCACTTACCCACAAACTAGTCTTGAAAATGTCTGTTTCACCCCAGAGATCTTCCCATCCAGAAGGGAGGCTGCGGAATGTTGCACTGCAAACTACAGACCTGCTCTTCTGATTCTGGTAGAGTCTCCTGCAGTTTACTTTCCTTTTGCCAAGGGAGGGTTTTGGCTTCAGCCTCCAGTTTGATATTATTATTCCATCTGTGAGCTCCTGATACCCTCACAAAAATCCAATAGTAATCTTCTCTAATTGTTATTTTAAAGTATGAGATCTTTAAGGCCTATTTCAGTGTTCAACTATATGACTAAAGTACAGTCTTCATTTTCTTACACTGCTCTGAAAATAAGTTGGAACTGGAAAATTAGGGGAAAGAAATAGGAAAACTTGGATCCATTTTATTTTCTGATGAAAAATCAAATTTTAAAAATCACCAGAATGTAAAATCCCACTTTACATTTCCAGTGCTAAGAATAACATACACACCAGAAATCAACAGTGTGAGCTTTTTGCTGGATCACACAGAATCACGCTCCATAAATTTTTTTGTGGAAAATCTCAAAGGAAAGTCCTGGTCCTTTCAATAAAATCCAAGATATTTTACCTGTGCATATTTAAAAGGGAAATATGTAGGATGTTTTCAGAATTATATTACAACCAAAGAATATTTCAAAACCTTTTACTTATACAAATTACAAAATTTATTTTTTACTTATTTACTGCAGAAGATATCTATGATATTAATCATAGTTTCATTAAGTTTTCTTTCTGTAGATGTGCATTGGTAGTCATGTTTCATCCTAGAAGTCGCTCTTTTCCATGGAAGGGGCATGGATAGGTTTGGGGGGGAAGGGTGAACCATAGAGTCATCTGCTGCCTGGTCACACTACTTCAAGTCATTTGTAGTAGGTGGCAAGACAACTTCAACTTAGGTGTTGCCATGGCCATAAGCATCACACATGTATTCTCTAGTCCTTCCTGTGTTATGCAAGTTTCTTTAATCATACCAATGTCTCTCTTTAGAATTACTCTTATACGAAACCAGAAGCAGTCTGGCAACATTGACAAGGTTGAGAGAAACAGCTGAGGGGAGGAGGGGGCTCATTGTCACCAGCATTTGTAGTCTGCAAGAATCATTTGGCTGATATTTACATTTTTATGAGAGACACTTAAAACTCTCCCTGCTAGGTGGGTGTATAAGGATTGATGACTAACACTAGGAGGATGCCATAATCCCTGGTTTTTATCAGGTCCCTGATGTAAAGAAGATCTTGCCAGATTATAAAATCTTGTCCCTTCTAAGAATCCAAATGTAAGTACTTTTTAAAGATTTCATTGTGAATTGCTTTCTATAATTGCATATCTAGCACTTAATTGTCTAATAAATAAGGAAAAAAATATGAAAAAGAGAACTGAAAGATAGCTAGTAATGTTAGAGGTAAAGTGATCAGCAGATCTTGGATAGTAGGAGACAAACCAAAATCACACTGGAAATAACTTTTACAACCTCAAGCAAAAACCTATCTAAAAACCTTGTGGGATCGATATCCACTACTCAGCTATGTAGAGCTAAATTTGAGAAGTGCTGTTAAACAACTGATTTCCTTTCTAGACATCTAAGGCTGATATTTAGGCAAAGCTAGCAGTTAAAAATTCCAGGCTCAGCTGCTGTCTAAATTGCTTTGACACATATGACTGCATCCATACTACTAACTTTAACTGTGCCAGGCAAAGCTCCCAGGCACTGGAACCCAAATCTTCTAATCTCTTACACAGTTGGAGTGATCTTTGGCTCATGTTGGGATTGGATCCACCATCACCATCCCAAACATTTCCCTAGCTTATTTCAGGACTTTGCACAAACCAGAGGCTGTCTCCACATGATAGCATTGGTGTGGATACTCTCCTTGGAAGCTAAAAGATCTTAATATGGATTTAGGTATGGCTGCAGTGTCAAAGGATGGTTCATGGAACATTTAACTTCCTTTTATAGACATGTCCTAGGTTATGGAGGGAAATTCCAATGGAAATATCCCTTCAGTTTCTGCTTTGAGGCATGCATAAATTGCACCCAGTTCCTGGCCAAGTTCAGAAACTGGTGGATTGATCTGGTGAAGAGAAGCATCCCCCAACCCTAGATCAAATATTTTCCCAGGAAGGGAAGAGACACAAGTCTTCCTGCTCCGTAATGCATGTAGCTCTTTCCAAGGGTTCCATCCATTTCAAAGAACTGATTGTTATTTGAAGGGACATCAGGCCTCAGATTGGCTGGCTTGTTATCACAGCACAAAGCATGGAAGTGAAAAATAGGAACTGAATATATGTTTTCAATTAAATTTCACTTCCAAACTCAAAATTGTTATTAAAACCTTTTGATGCTCAAAAATAATTTTTGCTCTGTTATTATCTTCATATATGTGGTCAAGGCAAAGGAAAGGCACCTTTCAAGAGAGCACAGAGGATCCGTGAATACAGAGCATTTCTTTTCTTTCAAAAAAGTGGGGTTTTGCCTGCGTTTTGGCTTCTGAGATCACATTCAGTTACAAAAATAAATTGCCTTCCTTTCAAAAATGTTGAGTGCTCTTGTATCCTACTGCAGTTATGTTCCCACATATAAAAAATGCTAGGCTGGAAGAATTTCTAAGCACTGTTTAGTAGACAAAAGCCTAGAGGTTTTGTTTACAGACTCTTTCACAGAAGAATAATCAAACTCTGTAGAGAGCTGCTACTCCACTTACTTGCTAGCCTTATTTTGACAGCCTTTGCTAGTCTGCCCTACTTTGAAAGGGGTGGGTTGGTGTGGAAGCCAAAAAAGTGAAATCATATTTACTGTCAAAAAAATACGTGTGTTTCAAGCTTTCATCTGCCACTAGCAAGTAATCAAAGATGGCAGTGGTAGCAGCCCTTGTAGTTAACCCAGTGCATGTTCATTAAACGGCAGGGGGTACCCAGAGTGTTTATTTCAGTAAAAACAATTAAGCATATATATATTTTTTTTTTTCAGTGTTAATGATTCCCTGTTGACAGAGCTGAAAAAGGAGTGCTTCTTGAGTTTCCAAGAGTGATTATTAAAGAGAATTGACTGTCAGTCTTCTAATTTGAGTGAATGCCAAGCAGACCAAAGGTGATAAAATAGGGGAGAAAAGAAAAGAAAGAATATTCAAGGCTCATTATCAACATGCTCTGTCTTTTTTATTTTTTGAACGTTGTCACAAATGAGCTTCACAGCTTTCCCTTCATTATCAAACCACCGGCCGTAATACAGACCATTTTCCATTACATCACGATGTTGTTCCACATACGCCTGAGATTATTTCTGCTTCCTAATTTCTTTCTTGGAATCACTCATCATTTTCTTTATAAAATATTACCTCTTGTACTGCTGTTTCTCAAGCTTGTCCCCCATCTGTGGAGGATTTTGCTTGCACTCCAGCGAGCTGTTTCAGAAAAAAAAAAAAAAAAAAAAAATTTTCAGGCTCTCCAAGGCTGTAGAGAAAAAAAAAACCTGTCATAGTGCCAGCACACCATATTCTCTGGAAACTGTGGTTGTTAGGACCCAGACTAGGAATTGGGTTCACAATAGAAATGGTTCACAATAGAGAAGAAAGAAGCCATGCTCTTAGCATTGTTTTATGAAGAAAAATACGTAAATAATGAATTCCTGGCCCTACAAAGGTGTGGTACACTTACAGGTTGGCTCATTCTATTATTCGGTTGGTAAATGTTCATGCGCCGAGTCTTTCATATTGCTGCAGACTAAGTTCTGCTGGCTCATCATGATTGTTATCTCTACTGGAAAGCAAGCAAACCTCTCATCTGTATGAGATTTGATGTGACATACTGCGTTTTAGCCAATTCCAGCTGGCTGCTCCAGAAAGGCAGGCAATGTTTCATAGGTACCGCAGCTATTTCTCTTTCTTCATCCCCTGAAGCAGTAGCTGTGGGGCTGTACTTTAAGCTGTGAGGTAAGGAACTGTGAATTCATATACTATTATATAGAGATTTTTTTTACCACCTTTTTTGCCAGCTTTGTAGTAATCCAACTGCAGTAAATGATGTGACTAAATGACTCCCTGTCTCTCTCTCATCTCTTTTGACACTCTCCCCTCTTTGATACATCCCTGACTGCATTGTATGTATTTCTCTGGACTTCATAATCTGTTTTAGAGCCTAAATTACAGACCCCAGCCATACAAACATCATTCTTCTCTGCCTTGTTCATTCCTTGTTCATTCACCTTAAAAACAAGTTAAAAGAAAGTTTGCATATGATCATTTTAGGCAGAAATAGGAAGGCAACGCAAAATAAAAATCCTCTTATAGCATAAATTTCAACTGCAATCTGTTTCAGCAGAATTATGGCTGTGGATCAGCTTCCTGGTATGTCGTGTTCATTCAGCCTTTCAAGCACATGTATGAGACATATCTTCCATGATCACCCTACCTTGGACTGACTATACTATAACCTTTAGTAGTAGCCAAAATAGACTGAGGAATATACTCTCCATTGACTCCTGTCAAAAAGAAAAGGTTGTGTAAATTTGAAGACAAATGGACATAAGCAGCTATCATAATAAGGGACAATATCAAAACGGATTGTTTCTATGGTTTGGTTAGATACAGTCATCAGGTAAAAACTAGAAGATTTAGGATTTGAAATGAGTTTTTAATGGTGGGTGAAAACTTCTGATTGATGTGTAACATTGTCTCTATAACTTAAAGTAGTTTATTTCATTGGTACAGTATAAACTGTATTTTATGATGTAAAATGTATAACCTCTACATTAAATTGCTTTCTTAGTTCATAGAAAACATTCCGGTTCTTGCCATTGCCACATGGTTTCTCTGTTGGTGGTACTGTTGGCAAATTAGTTCAAGGGGTGTGTTTTGGTCATAGCAGTATGCGTGAGATCACGTGGAAGCAGGGACTGCCCTGTCCTTCGAAACATGTGGTTTTGTAAAATGGTTCTAGCTGGGAATTTGGCTCTTATCTGAGTCACCAAGAGCTCAAAAGGTTCAGTTTGACTTGTTTTGGATGAGGAGGGATGAGCTCAGCTGTTTTGCAGCTGTTCTTCACCGAAGATCATCAGAGCATTAAATAATTCTGCCTCACTTTGTCCTCCTGAAGACCAAGTAGGCCCCTGCAAGGTTGGTTGCTGCAGCAATCAGTTGGGGCAGTCCAAACAGGTAAGCCAGGTGTCGGGGGATGTTTCTTCATCACCATTTCCTGACATTCCCCTTATTACCTGGCCTACCTCCTCCTGAGCGAAAGCTGCACTGCCATATGGTTTTGTTTTGCTGAAAGGAAATCCGTCAAACCTACCCACCTTAAGATAATAATTTCCTCACCACTAGTCATCACCTCAAGGCTGACACAGCAGAGATGTAGAAAGCCATCACCCTGTCGGTGAAAACAGCCTCATTGTGTGCAAATCCCCAGCTGAGTTGCAACTGAGCCATAAAAAGTTGAGGATCGTTCTGTGACTTGGCTGAGAAAAGAACCTGTTACTGCCTGGAACCACGTTAATAAGCTTTTTAGTGTCCTGATATGGTTATAATTCATTCCAATCTTTTCAGTCTGGGAATTGGAATCTGGGTTTTTACAATGTATTGATTCTTTGAATGCTAACATTATTGAATAAAGCTCCACACACGTACACATTGGGCCAAGTCCCAGTTCTACACTGATGTAAATTCACAGTATATCTATTTATGTCAATATCGACTTTGGAGTTTAGCAGCTTTATTATAGCCTCTGGATTCTATAATGATATTTTGATTTTAAAAAATAATTTCTGATGTGACAAAGTCAGAAATATATGGTTAGAGTAAAAATAGCATATAGCGGATTTAACAAAAATGTAAACCCTATTTTATTAAACTCAGAAATATACTGGGTACAATAGAAACTAATTACTCCCATTTAAAAAAAAACCGACTAGCCAATAACCAAACCCAAACAGAACTGGCCCTCACTTTTCCTTTTCATTTTTAATTTAACATGCTGCATGCATTAAATAGCCTAATAGTACTTCCTTCAAAGCGCTTCCTTGCAAAGCAGTATTCACATGTTAACAGATTCCACCCCTTTACATTTTATCTGCTGCACTGCTTTTTTAATATAGTTTACAAATGCGCTAACTAAATTTAGAAACACACTACTAAAAAATTAATTATTAACAAAGGAAGGCCTTTGGCTAAAGCTGGAATTCTTTGCACTGGTGAAACAAGATATATTAAATGTTGTAAATGAGGCAGACTTATTATTATTTACTTAGGTCTTGGAATAAAAGTCCATATACTCTGAAGACAATGGGAACTTTGCTCTTCTCTTTGATAATGCTAATATTGGATATTTGATTTCCAATTTAGGGTATGGGACGTTACTCATATATCATGATTCAGCCTGTTGCTTAATGAATAAAATTTTGTCTTTTGTGCTTTCCACTTTCCTGAGCTGCCCTGCTCTGTTATCTAGAGCAGGTTCAAATGACACAGCTTTTGGCCATCTGCATGGTGGCAAAATATTAGCATATTTTGGCCATTCGTATATTTTTCCCTAGGCACCTGCTGCAGGCTTCTGTCACTGGACACAGTGAAGTTTCCATCTGATTTGCTCTGCCCATTCCTATCTTCTCTCACACTCTCTGCTCTTAGACAAGAGAGAGTACCTGGCAGTCCGCCTTAGAGCAAGCGCTGCAAGGTCTCTGCGGGGAGATCGTGCCCTTCTGGGATGCTCATTCCTTGTGCTCACAAGGGGTGGATTGTTCACCTTACACAATGGGCTTGGGCTCCAATTATAGCGTACATCTATGCCTTTGCAGGGAAGCACTCTTTATTTAGTCCAAGTTTTTCTTAGAACTTGTTCACAAATTGTCAGACTACTCACAGTCCAAAAGGGTAATAAAGGGAGTCTCTGTTAGCAAGAAATGGAGAAGATTTAAATTTTTTTTTTTTCAGTTTTTCACATCCTCTTCAGAGAGTCACAATTGAGAGAGAGGCATTTGTAGTGATAAAACCACATTAATAAGTTATTATTCTGGTAGTGAACTTTCAGAACAATAGTTTACACTGTTGGTGGGATTTTTAGCATTCTATCTCTGTTCTCTATTTTTTATGGAAATTAATGTTTTCTCACATTACACAGACCTTGCAATTAGGATTGATTTTAAGGAGATCATTTCTTAGCTCTCAGCCATGATATTGCATTATTAGCAAGAGAGCTATCTCCAGGTACTGCTATCCCGCTCAAAGGAACTTTGCACTAGTCCTAGAAGCACCTAGGTTGCTCTACTTCTTAGCCAATTTGATTACTAAATCTCACACTTTCCTAAGGTTTTTCCTCCCTCTTGCCTTGTTTGGGCCTTTATTCTTTTCTATTGTGTCAGTCATAACACGGTACCAAAACTAGACCTGAAGATTAAACAAACAGAGTCTTCAAAACATGTTGAGTCTGACTGTGGAGCCTCTCCTATGCAGGTATATGCTGCAGCAAGGAAATTCTTCAAAGTGCTGTTTTCACTCTTCTCTAGTGCTGAGTGTTAAACATTTCTTTTTCTCTTTTCTTTTTTTTTTTTTTTCTTTCTCTGTGCTGTATTATTAGTGCTGACTCTGTCTGATCCACAAGGAGAGCAAATTTCCTGCTTCTGCCTACAATGCACTTGAGAACCTTTTTTACTAGAGCCAGTAAGAATGCTCTTGCACTAAGGGAAAAAAAACCAAAACACAACAGAGTAAGAATGCAGTTTGTTTTTACATGGTACCTTCTTATACAAAGTGCAGCAAGCCACAGTATACATACCAAGAGGTATCATGGCAATCTCCTCCCTCTGTGTTTCCCCAGAGGTCAGGCCTTGGGGTTGAGAACTGTGCAGAGCCAAATGCTAACATTCTGTTGCTGCTCTGTGTGAACTAGTCTTGAAAGCTTGTCCCTCTGAAGTCGGGCCATCTACAATGGTGATGTGAAGGGTTGTTTTTTCTCCCTCATAAGAAGTATCGTTGATTTCACACAAAGAAGAGGGGACATTCGCATTGCAGATGTGCTGTTTGTTTTCAGGATGTAACTCTTTTCATTCTTCAGTATTTTGGAAGCTCTTGTGAAGTGTATCCATGATATTTGAATGCTCAAACACTGAGCCAGCCTCTGTTGCACAGTGGAGCTTCAGCATGGTTTTATGGTTTCTGTGTGTTTGCAGTAAAAGTCATCTTCCAGTGTGAACCACTATATTGTAGGTGGAAGGTGGGGTCTATCTCTTTTCACTTCAGGTGTCTGCATCTGAGCTAGTCACCATAAGCTTTCTTTAAAGTCAGTGAAAAAATAGAGGCAGTTCTAAACTGTGATGTTTATATCTATAGCAGGATGAGGTGAGTCACACTCTAGAAATGATAATATTTCTCACTAACCATAAAGGAAATCTGTACAGCAGCTCAGTCATAAATACCTGCATTTGGTCAAATAAATCTCACCCACAGCGTCCTGTTTCTATACTGCATAGTGCTCACATAGAAACAATTCATAGTTGAGCTAAAGCTTTTTGTTCTTCAGGACTCGTGACATCAGGAAACAGGGAGTGCAAGTCCAGGCAGAGCAACATGTGTCTCTGGCTGTTCTGCTTCTGCCACTGAAACCTGGTCTGAGCTATCTCAACTACCCATATAGCACTGCACTGTGCAGCACTAGCATCCCTTTTGTTGCAAAACATGCACAGAAATGATGCATCATTTCATGTGCTAAGATTGTACTTTCACTTTTTAAAATTTCTGCAAAAAGCATTAGTTGAACTTTATTTCAGTTGAATTTTCTTGGAAAGTTTCACCTAACGTAACTTCTCCTTTCCAGTGAAATATGAAGCACTCTGTTTTTCCACATTAGATATGTTCTTATCTCTGTTTCTTTGAGTCCTGTTGCACTTCCACACTGTGGAGAAGAGACTTAAAAATGGGTCATGGCAATGGGCCTGGGATATCTCTGATTATTCCAACAAAAATGCTGATCCATCTCAGCTACATGAAAACTCACAGACCTTTGCTGTAGAATATGTGTGTTACAGAGTATAACATAAGTACCTTCCCAGCAACTCATTTTTTTTTAGCTGTCAACAGCTACTGCCACTACTGTGAGGCTTAACGTTGAAACTAAGAGTTGTCATTTGTGCTTATCATGCCTCTGTGCTTCCGGCAACTAACTCAGTGGAGGAAGTTGGTAACTTGATTAAATGCAGAGGATGAGAAAGACAGTTAAGAACAAAGAAAATGAAAAATATAAGGCAAGAAGAAAACCCTCCGAGGAGGCACCAGGAACAGAAGTAAGGAGATGACAAGTGGACATTTAACAGGAGGATAGGTAGCTGGATGCACAAATCAGGTCAAAATGGGCAAAAAAAATAAAGAAAGGAAGGTCAGGCGTATGTAGCAGGCTGAGGCAGGAGGCAGAAAAGAAATCAGGGGGCAGGGGCTAAGCAGAAGACAGAAGAGCAACTCATATTTCTAGAGCCACAAAACCTGGCCATGTCTCTGGCCACCAAGCATAAGCACGACCCTGAGGGACTATTCAGGTCCGTAATAAGACCACTAAATACCAGTTATTAAAACTTAGTTGTCTGAGATTAACATTTCAATCTCAAGTTATTTATGAATATGCAGTTCACATATAAATTTCCTGGCGTGTTATTTGATACAGGGCAATGCAGCAACCAAAACCTTCATCAGTGCACAGAACAAGAGCAAACAGGTTTTGTCTATGCACGTGAAAGCAGAGGTGAGACAAACTCCATATCTTAGATGGAAAAGAGGTGTAGAAACATGCAGATGGAAACTGAGGTTACAATAAAAGTGCGAACCTATAGATTGTTTTATATATTAAGAAGAAACAGAGGAGGTACATTAGTTCTATTTTTCATTCTTTTTGTAATGTTCCACTGCAGCCCTTCACAAGTGTCACTTGAATATTTCACTCAAGTGAAAGCAAATCACCTTTACTTCACCCGGCTATGATGTCTTTGAAAACTGTCTCAATCTTTCTATCCTAAGAGTACACTACCAACAGAGCCAAACTCTTAATAATATATCGCATGACTCCAAACAAAGCTTGTATCTTTGATCCAGAAAAATGTATAATGGCACTGCGTGAGCTCTTTACTCAGAAATAGAAAATAACATTTGCTTTCTTCTTGTGGAGTGTAATGCTAGCCTGAATGTTTTCTTATTTTGATTTCTTTCTTCTGTTTACTGGAATAAAATCTGAAAAAGAAAAGAAAAAAAAAAGCAACCTGCACTTTTCCCTTTCTTCCGCATTCAAACAAAAACACTACAAAGCTGTCGTCTCACCCAGATGAAAGCTTAGCCACCTACTTTAGCACCTATATTTCTATTTCCTTCTCCCACCATAAAAGACACCCCTCTTGCCTTCTTCCTTTACACACCTTGTAGCTGAGCTGTAAATGAGCTCCAGATGCATGAGCTCAGTAACCTGTTTTTCCTAACCTGAAGGCTTCCTAGGAAAAATGTATTGTGTTTCCTAACTGAGTATCTCTGTAGCCACTATCTGAAGAGTTTCCTATCACTAGAACAACTGCTACAGAACTACTCCATTTTTACAGAATTCTGCTTGTAAGAAAACAGTTTATCAATGGCTTGCAGATCACCTTCACAAGTACAGCCTGCAGACACTTCTAAGGGGCTGGAACCATGCAGGGTGTATCCTTGCAGAAGAGCAGAAGACGTGATGTATCTGGAGCTTTGGCAAGGTCTAGCAAAACTGTTTGTAGTCTGGATCCAGATTGGTCTTTTCTAATTTAAGAGTAGACTCGTGATTGCATGTCCTAGCTAATAGAATTGCTGCTGAGCAGTCTGAATAGTGTTTTGAAATGTGTTGCTAGAGAGATGCTGAGAGTATAATTTAGTAGGCCCTTCTTCCACTTAAGTTACTATAAATCTTCAGTCCAGTTCTTTTGTGGGATGACATACAGGGACTGTTAAGTGTGTCCAGGTTTCAGAGCTTAAGAATATCTTGCCTTTAAATTAGTGCCTTTCCTCTTGAAAGTGCCCACTGTGGAAATGACCCTACCACCGCGTAAGCTAATGGCAGTACTATAGATCAGATTGACATGGGACATGGCCTTTGGTGTGCTTCTTCATGGTGCTGAGACATGGGATGTTTCAGGATGCTCACCAGTGAAGCTGACACATGGCCTGTTTGAAATGGGGTCTGGGGGGTACATCATTGCGGAGGGTACCTCCTGACCACCCACCCTCCCACCTGCCCACCAGGGCCACCAGCTGCCACAAATCTGTGATGGCAGTAGTGTGTCCCAGCCACCTGGAAGCCCCTGAACCTTCAGAGTCAGCCCATGGAGGTGTCCAAGAAGACATACTCAAGAAAAGGTTTATACCTTGGCATCTGCAAGGTAAACATCCATTAAGAGGGGGTTGGGAAGGAGGTTGAAGAGGGGGGAAAAGGTCTTTATTCCAAAAATATTCAGTATTGGTTTTCCTTTATTCCCTCTTCCTCCTCAGTTGTTTGAGCCCTCTACTTTTCAAGGCAAATTTATTGCACAAGCACATAGTTGAGTCATGATCCTTCTCAGGTTGCCAAGGTGAAGGAGATAAACACCACAAGTTGCCCATGTTATTCCTGGGGTAAGTCTCAACTAGAATTTCACATCTATCACCAGTATTTGTAAATGAGGTAAATTTATATTCAGTAGTAAAAATAAAAGCATGTTTACTTGGGTCTGAATGTGCTCACCTTTGAGAGTAAAATATTTTTCAGATAAAGGAGTAGTACACAAATCAACTGAATTTTTGAGCAAAATATAAAGGGGCTGAGGAAGTGGATGTAGGAAGCCTTCAGCCTATTAACTTGCCCTCTGCCCTTCAGCAGAATTTAGTGGTGACCTGTCTTTCAGCAGATGAGCTGAGAAAACCAACGTATAGCCAGATGCACATGCATTCCCACTTTAAAATCTTGAATCTTACAGCTTCCTCTACTTCCCTTGGAAGCTTTTCCTGTATCTTAATAATCACAGAGGTGACAAAAGGTCTGCTTAATACCACCTCTGACTGATGTATATTAAGGGAAATGTATTCAGTCCCAGTTCATGTCTGGTCTGCTGCAAGTCTGTATTTATTACTACACTGTTTCCAAGCTAATAAGTCTTATAAACTAAATTTGATTTTTTTAAATAACTGATGAATCTTAGGATTCAATTGGAAGCTTTTGAAGCTTTACAGCATATAACTGGAGCTGATCTCTTATTCTTTATTCTTTAACCTACAGGTCAAGCAATTATTACTTTCTGTCTCTTACTCTAATTTTGTGCCAGTCTATTTTAGCCTGCCGACTGTTGTGTTGGTGGACTGAGCTTTTCTGTAGTTCTACATAACATGTTTCCAGTGCAAAGAGTAAAACATTTTTAAATTAAAATGCATGATTTGCTAAGAGAACTGTTAATACAAATACCAATATTTTCCAAGTAAAGGTAATAAAACTATAGTCCAGTCTGATGCTGGCTTCCAGCATTCTGACTAGACCTAAAATTAAAGACACTGGTTTCTGTTTGCTTTAAAACAAAGATCCAACAATTAAATCAATTTTCTCTATAAACAGGTTCCAAAATGTAGGTTTTTTCAAGACCAGAATAAATCATTATCTTTTCATGATTAAATTACGTAATGGTTGTAAATGTGGTGATTTAATATGTCTGGTGGTTGCAGAAATAGCTTTTTATGCTAAAGCTGCATGGACTTTTAGTAGGGAAAGGACTTGGATTAATGAGGGTAAATTATGTTTATTGTTTTGTAATCTGCTTTTGTTGCCTGAGTTTTTGGACAACAGCTGGATAAGAATGTGGTGAGAAATAGCTGGTCTCCTGTTCTTTTTCTGTTATGACTCCCTCCTTTTACCCAGTAGGTGCTTTGTGATGCTGATGCACGTTTCAGCCTTCCTTTGTGTGTATTTGTGTGTGTGTGCACACATCTGTCTTTACATACACATTCATATATGTATATATAAAACATAGAGGGCTTGGGAAAAAAACAGGTGAGACTTGGAAAGCAGTATAGTAAACTGCAAGAGTGGAACGTGGAGGATGAAACGCTCATCTCTGAGGTGTTTTGTGACCAGTATTGGTTGAAAAAGTACGCTCACAGTGGGAGAGCCTCTGTTATACATATTAGAGATGAAAGATTAACAAAAATAAATGGGCTACTTGGTGACAAGGAAAGCAAGATGGTATAATCACTAAGTAGGAATAGAAGGCAACATGGTATTATTTTCTAGCTTGTTCTCATTTATACTGATCTGTAAATTACTCAGTGCCTGGAGGTATGCTGGGTACTCTGTAGACACTTTCCAGAAAGAGTATACAAAATATATTTAGACATTGCATAACCAAAAAGATTTGCACTGAAGGGATAGTGAAATAAAAATAATGACAGCAAGACCATGAGCATACTTAGGCTTCTTGTGATCATGGCTCAAGCTTTTTGCTTGAGGCAAAATCTTTTCAGGGACAGTGCATGAAATATGGATGTTGAAGAGAAAAATGCATGTAAAAGAAAGCAGGGTAGAAGTAGGGAATGAACGAAAGTGTACAGGCATAGAAAATCAAAATGGTGATAATGAGAAAACAAGCAACTGGAATTACATGAGAACATATTCAATATATTGTGGTAAAATTCTAACTGACAAGGAGAAAAATTTATAACCGACTTAATGGCAGCCAAAGAGTTGCACTGAGATGGACCATGTAGCAGAAGGCCTTTTTCACGGTGGGGCGGTGTCTTTTCCCAAATGAATTACTACAGTGAATGAAAGGACTGCCTGACTCTAGCTGGACAGGTTGACTAGACTGATTCATGGAGCTTTACTTATTTTTAAGGCAAAGGAGAACATGGAAACTGTGGAGTATGAAGCATAAAGAACTGAACAAGAGGCAGGACAGAAGTTGCTAAAATTAGGAGATAAGAGGGAAGTAATTTTAAGTGGTGAAACAGGCAGTGTACAGTCAAAAGGGAATTATATGGGAGAAGTTTTAACAAATTTCAAGTAATGAGTTTACTGGAGATATTTTTATATGTACAATAAATGCATGCAGTGGGACAAAGAAAATAGGAGAAATAAAAATATATGAATCCAGAAAGGATCAGCACATCACATCAGATTTGACCAAACCATACTGAAGATACAAAACTTGGCAGCTAAAAATGAAGACTGACACTTTCTAAGTGACAGAAGTAGATGGAAAGGAGGAGAGAGAAATTAACTTGCTTGTAAAGGTGATTTTGTAAACCTCCATGGTACAAACTCTATGTTACTCAGTATTTAAAATATATCAACCAGTTGCATATGGAATTTCATACTCTTTACATTGTTCCTGCTATATGAAAAAAATAGGACAGATAGGTCTTCCTAACGAAAGATTTCTCATCCTAATGAGGACACTGTACAGAGATGCTCATGAATAGGTACAGCCAAAGCACATGGTACTTGATCTACTCCCAACCACCTGGTAATCCCCCAGGGACTATTTCAGACCAGGTGCAAATTAGAGCCTCTGAAAAACAGGAGAGTCCCAGAAGAGCAGGTGGGCTTTATGTGTCCAGAAGGGCAAAAGAGGCTGCTAAAATAACACATCTGTGTTTCTGTCAAGTAGAAGACAATGAGGAAAGCCTTAATCCATCTTTCAAAGGCAATCAGAATCAAGCCTTAGTAGAAGATCTAAGCAACTCCAGATATTCAAATACAGAAAGTAAACACAGAAAGATGATATTTATCTGATGGTTTGGAGGAAATCAAGCTCAAGATACTGATGAAATGTATTCAGTTTTAGGCAAATTTTTCTTCCACTTGAATTACTGTGAGAGTCTTGCTGCCTGAAAGGGGATTTAGAAAATTAAAAAGCAACAGTTAGATCATGAAGACATAAAAGTCATTGGCACAACTTTGTAAACACAACATGAAATGCTAATCCTGGCAATTCAGGAGAAGTTTCTCTGACTTTGGTTCTAAAAAGCTGTTGGAGAACCAATCTTGAAGTTGTATTTGTCCAAATACTTTATTTTCTAATGTTTCTATAGTCATCAATTTCCTCAGAACTGAAGTAAACGTCTTTTGCTAGAGCTTCCAAAACTGTTCTTAGATCTTTGTATCTGCCAGATCTCAACCCTGTTTTCCAAAACCACATAGTAAATTTTTCTGGCCTTTTTTTTTTTTTTTTTTTTTTTTTTTAAATNTTTTTTTTTTTTTTTCCTTTACATGCAAGCTCTTTTTAACACCACTTCAACGGAAATGTGAGCTAGATGCCATTTCCAATATTGTAGTGAAAAACAATCAGCTCAAGTGTACAAGAAAGAAGATAAAACCTGAATAAATTTAAAAACATTTGAAAATATTGTAGCTGCAGATTTTACTATTGCAGTATTTTTTGAGGGTAAGCAAGGGCAACTGGTCTCTACATATTCCTTTTACCTAATCTGCTCTGAGTATGGTCTAAGTGATAGCTACATAATATTATAAAGTCCTTGAAAAAAAGATGAATGTTAAGTATTGTTAGAGGAAACAAGTAACTGTTGTATTTAGTTTTGGCAGAAACACAAATGCATTTTTAATATCTTTTTGTTTCATCTAAACCCATTAAGGGAGTTTTTCCTTTTCTGTCTGTTAATAGCACAGTCTGCATCTTGCATCACGATAACAAATTCTGCAGAAACTTTACAATTAGTGTAGCTTAGCATTGCTGCAAAATTCTGCAGGAGATGACAATTCTGTTGCTTTGTACTGATGGATGGCTAAGCACTTCAAAACATTATGGCTTTTAAATCTAAAAATGAAACATGCAAACAACATGAAACAAGATTAGTGCCTTAAAATACAATGTAGCCAAACCTTTAACTCNCCCTTCCCTTCCCTTCCGTTTTCCATAAAATGATTCCATATACGGCTCTGAATATCACTGCAATTACAGAGCCACCTCTGATTTC
>VYZX01020440.1:50946-78704 GCA_013401335.1 Brachypteracias leptosomus | reverse complement strand
AGCAAAGACTTCTGAACTATTTTTGAGAAGTTTGCTCAAAACAAGGACAACATCTTTTTCCTTTATGGAATTTCAGGGGGAAATTCTTCCGATTTTAAATGGAAAACTTCTTTAAACAAAATTTTTGAACTTAACAAACCAACGCACATTTATAGCAACTACAATTTAAATAAGAATAGCTTTTGCAAAGGACTCAGGCAACAGTAGTTGATTCATTAAGAGCTACAAGAGTCAAGAATGTTTCCTCCTCTTCTGCCATGATGCTATCAGCTCCCAGCTCCACAAACTAACTGCAGGCTAAATCTATGGTACCTCAGCTATAGATTTGTTTTACATACTCTTCCTGTGGGCTCATACTTCAGACATGCAATTTAGGGGACAAGTGCTTGCCATGACCTCAGTTTCTGGTTTTACTTTAGAGTCTTTAGTCCTAGCCCCAGTGATACATTCCTGGGGGCAGAAGACAACCACAGCACATATGCGTGCTTTGAGGGACAGATTACTGTCCTGAAACAAGGCAGTAACACAAAGCACTGGTGGTGTGACTATATGAGATTTAAGNAGGGAGCAGTACAACAGTCTGGCAACGTGAGGCGGCATTGGAGAGCTGCTAGACCAGGGAAGCTGGTGAAGAGACGCAAGCCCCTTACCCTGGGCTCAGCGAGATCCCATTGGCTCCTGAGCTGCTGGTTTAGAGCAAAGAAGAGCTTTGGAGGATTGAACTGCTCAGCCAGACGCAGAGTCTCAGCCAAGTTGTCAGCACGCTGGGAAGGAAGAGGGACTCGCACACACAGGAGCTCGCAGGGTGTCCGCAGCTTGATGTTCATTTGTTTCCAGAGAGGAAGAAAGGAGAGGGCACAAAAAAAATATCCCCATACAGAAAAGGGGCAAGGAGCCTGATCCAGTCCAGCAGTCCTGGGGGGAATAATGGATGTGACCATATCTCAGTTCATCTTAGAAGAATTCGATGTCAACTGCAGCCTTGAAACAATTGGTTTTTGAAAAGCAGAGATAAAGAAGCTGATGCTTGTCTGAAAAGTTCTGGATTTTTAAAAATTATTTTGCTTATGAATGTAGTCATTTTTTATTAACTCTGGATGCCAGAAGATAGAGCTGGCTTTTTAATACCAACACTAGAAGAATACACTTTCAGGGTGGTGGTCTGATTTTATTTCTTGACATTCATTTTACTTAGGGAATGATATATATATATAGCCCACTCAGCACCTGCTACCTTCAGACACACCATTTATGTCAATTATTTAGGGTTCCCCTTTAGGCTCTGAAGAGCAGTTCTTCCACTTCATAATCCCCTTCTGCACTCATTCAGTTTTTATCAGATTCTCATCTCAAACTCCTGCTGCAGACAGAAGTGCTGGAGAGATCAAGAAATAAGGAACACACTGCTTTCAGTGCAGGTGAGATATCCCAAGGAGCTCTAGCTCTGGAATTCAGGCTCTGGAAATGCATCATTCCTTTCATTTCATCACATGTTCCTATTTGTTTAATGATGTGTTCAAAATTCTGTTGGACCAGCACAGCAACTGGCTTTGCCGTAGTACAAGCATTGTGAAGATCTACACAAACCTGCAGCAAAGACTTCTGAACTATTTTTGAGAAGTTTGCTCAAAACAAGGACAACATCTTTTTCCTTTATGGAATTTCAGGGGGAAATTCTTCCGATTTTAAATGGAAAACTTCTTTAAACAAAATTTTTGAACTTAACAAACCAACGCACATTTATAGCAACTACAATTTAAATAAGAATAGCTTTTGCAAAGGACTCAGGCAACAGTAGTTGATTCATTAAGAGCTACAAGAGTCAAGAATGTTTCCTCCTCTTCTGCCATGATGCTATCAGCTCCCAGCTCCACAAACTAACTGCAGGCTAAATCTATGGTACCTCAGCTATAGATTTGTTTTACATACTCTTCCTGTGGGCTCATACTTCAGACATGCAATTTAGGGGACAAGTGCTTGCCATGACCTCAGTTTCTGGTTTTACTTTAGAGTCTTTAGTCCTAGCCCCAGTGATACATGCCTGGGGTCAGAAGACAACCACAGCACATATGCGTGCTTTGAGGGACAGATTACTGTCCTGAAACAAGGCAGTAACACAAAGCACTGGTGGTGTGACTATATGAGATTTAAGAACATAATTTCCTTTTTTTTTTTTCCAAGCAGTAAATACTGGTAGCATTCTAAAATAAATCCTAAAAGATACGCAATATTTCTCTGAAAATGGTTTCTTTATCACTATTTTCTACTGATAGGAAAAAAAAGGCTGTAATGGGCATCAGAGAAGCACTAAGGGCAGATCTACATTAAATCCCTCTGACTGCTGTGCTCAGCAGGCATGTACAGCTGCTGGCCCTCAGCTAGCTCTGGGTTCTTCCAGCATATTTTTGGATGAGCAGGATGCATAACTCTAAAAAGAAAACATTTGCCAGACCACACATCATTTCATTTTTGCAGCCCTTATGTTTAATAAACTATTACTTCTTCCACAACACTGTAATATTTTCCACAACACTTCACTTTTCCAAAGTATTGTCCAAACCTCCTCTGGGCTCTGCAGCAGCCAGTACTGAAATTCTCACATGATTTATTTTCCCAGGCACCTTTAGTTCTCTCATGGATATTAAAAGAACTAGAGTTTTAAATACACGCATATATGAACAAGAAAATATTTTTTTACAATTACAGAAAAGTCCTAATATTTGTATTTCTTTTTTACATATGATTCACCATTTTTATTTTAGTTTGGTGTTAATATCCTGTGTGTTGCCTCATGGAAGAGCGTGTCCTGTTTTGCCTTTGATTTCCTACTTAATCCATTCTAAAATTAGTGAGCTTTTAAACAAGAATTATACAAAAAAATATTAATTTGATTGTACTTCTTAAAAATGGAAATACAGATGCTGAAAGTACTATGCTGTGCCAACTATTTGGACTGTAAAATTACATTTTAAATATTTTCATTATTCTATTTATAGGCAGGAAAAGTTAGTTCTTGTTTTCAACAAAACATTAAAAATAACTTTAATAAGAAAAACCTAAAAACAGTGTCAAGTATGGCACTTCAAAGTAAATGTCTTTATAATTTTAATGTCCAGAATTAGACACATTAATTTATTTATTTATTTATTTTTTAAATCTCCATTTCCAAAGCTTATAAAAACCTGTATTTGCCATTCATTTCAGGTATGTCTGAATTTTCCAAGACTGTATGAGGAAGCTCCACATAAGTGTGAGCCAACCTTTTTTCACCAAAGTCTTAATTACTTGGGAATGTCATGTAAAGTGTTGTGTAAGACTAACTTCTACTCCTGGAGGTTATAAGCAACAAAAAAACACTTGAATGACTGTACTCAGATTTAAAGACTGGTCTGATCATGTATATATTTTAAGTAATACTAAGCAAGCAATCTTGCAGATGCATAAAAACATTGGTTGGAAAGGACCTCTGGAGGTCATCAAGTCCTCCCTCCCACTCAGACCCATCCTTCTGTATGCCTTTGTTTGATGAAGATAATACAGCTCTTCCTCTCAAAAAAGACATAAAATGAAACACCTGAAGTTTTGGTTGGGTTGCTTTTCCATATCATGAGATGAGATCAGCGCCTTTGTGTGAGTTCAGCAAGGCATCACAAACCAGGACATGAGGTTCCACCAAGCTAGGCTGGGGAAATACATTGGTTTCAGTGCTCGGATACAGGCCATAGTCCATATGTTTGTTAATATTATTTCAAAGAATTCTTTTGGACACTTTTAAGGCCAAAAGATCATCCCATAGAAAGATCAGAATCTCCCTGTAGATTCTTAACATAGGTTCATAATCCTGAGCTAAGCTAGGATATATTGTAGAGAACACTGTACATCTTGATGAGAAATTTCAAGTTCTGAAGACTCAGCTACACTTTATTAAGTAGATTCAGTGGTTAATTAACCTCAGTGCACAAACCGTGCCTCTTATTTGTGTTCTAAATTCTTCTGGCTGTAGCTCTCCAACACTGCATTTTGCAAAGAATGTGTTTGCTGGAGCAATTCACCATAAGAATTTCATGTTTCTGCCCTGATAGTAATAGATAACAAGATAGCTTTTTACGTGCCTTATCTTATGGTCACAGTCTTATTTAAAGCAGAGATTTTTCTGATTGTGGTTTGTTAGATAAATACTCCTCTATCAGAAATGTTAACACGCAAGTCCTCCACAATCACACGTGCACCCGTGTGTGTGCACATCCATACACTCACTCACGCAGGTATTTAGTTTCTCTTTAACCTTCCCTACAAAGCCAAATTAATCTAAGGATTTATAACATTCAAGAATAGATTTTTATGTATTTTACTATGTCAATTTCCATATGTTTACTATGAAACATACATATCTGTTCATATGTTTACTATGATACATACATATATCATATATTTACTGTGTCAATTTTCATACATTCACAAAAATGCAGATTATCAAACCACGATAATGACACACATCGCAATCACACAGGAGCACTTTTATTTGAAAAATTATCTTTTAATTTTTTGTCCATGTGGACAATTATAGAGCAGATGTCATGGTGCTGACTCAAGGTAATTTTCATCTTATAAGTCAGGTTAATATTCAAAGAATTGAAATTAGTATTTGGCTGGAGGAAGAGTCAACCAACATGCACAACTCTCACTGAAGGTGCTCAATGGAGGTGTTAAATTCAAAACCAGAAATTTTAGTTCTATGTGGATCTTACATCTCCTCTCAGAAGCGGACATAGGAGGGGTGCACAGGAGCTGGGTGATGAAGGGAGAGGTAGCCCACCTGCTGCCATTACCAGTACAGCCTATTCTCTGTTATTATTGATAAAACAACTTCTTTCAGCAGCCTGGCTCCCAGCATTGAATGAAATACCACATCGACTTCATGTCTTTTATTTAGATGCATGCAGATGCTGAAGAATAAGTTAAATACAGTAACATACATGTTAACAGCACATTAACTAGTATCTGCTGTATCAGCATGACATTTTTTGTAACGATGGCTCTGCTGAAAGGGTAAATGGCCTGCTAGCTGGGTCAAACCTTATAAAGAAATTCTCATACACCTCAGCAAAAGTTATCTGCAAAGATTAATCTGTCCTTAATGTATTTCTAGGGACATTTGAGGTTGTTTGACCCAAGATTTGTTTCAACAGCAAGAAACAAAGACTCCTAACAATGTAGAAAGTTTTGTCTTCAGTAGTGCATATGGTGTTTATGAAACTCTCTCCATTTCCTTAAAATGTAGAAGACAAACAGATTTTATAGGCTGGTGAAAAAACAGTGGACATAATAAGCCTGACATTCTGAAGTAAACAGTTGATGGATCCATTTGAGGTGTGAAATATGCTGCTCTAACACAAAGAAAGCCAAAATACATCCAAACACTTAATGTGCTTAGATATTTCTGTCCATTAAATGAGTATTTTAGTTTGGACCAGTAATGGATTTGTAATAGAATATTGTTGTAGTTTTTGTTTATGTTTGCTTTTAGGTCTTTTTCATTATTTAAAGAGTAAAGCTTGAATTTTTGCAATTGCATGATCCTTTGCATTAACTGCTTGGCATGATCATTAACATAAAATCAACAAGTAGAAAAGGACCAATGCTGTTTAATTAATACAGAGGTAGTTTTTAACTACTTTTGTTGGGTTGTCATTGTTTAATCAGAACATGCATATTTTCTTCCATAAATTGAAGTCAGATTTGAAAATGTAGCTGGACATAAATTTCTCATAATTTCTTGAGGCACAAAACATAATGGTAGAATGGAGTATCCAGTAGAAAGATGATAGCGGGAGTTAATCATCCTAATTACATCTTATTCTGAAGTTACATTTCTCAAACTCCACTTCCCAGTGATTAGATTTTATTATGCCTTTATGGAAAGGTCAAAAAGCTCACACCACCAAATAGCTGTTCAGTATTTAAATGTCTATCCATAGTGATCCTCACTTCTACACTTGTAAGTTTAATTCTTCACGTATAATGAGACTTGCCTAGTAGTTTCTGCTTCATTTTATTGTGTTTTTATCTTTTTCTCTGATTTCTGATTTTGTCCTGAAATGCAACTATTCTGCTTGGACATAACATTTTTTACACCTAGTGCTACATGTATGGGCACAGCCACTCATCTGCTCAGTGCCCTGTTTTGTACCTTCAAGATATCTACATATGCCTGTGGGACATTTGTTTTCTTGTCTATGGAGTTCCTCTGAGCATTCACCTCGAAGTGGCTACCCTAGTTTACTAAATATATTCCTGTGTGACTGCTTACCAAAATAGTCTCCCATCCTAAAACTAGAACTTCCAATTTTTTTCCATGTGTATTATTTTCTATTTAGTTTTATTAAAATACATAGTGCTTGTGGTGACAGCCTAATTTAGCTGTTCTGCTTGCACGGCACAGGTAACTTTTTTCCTTATTTACTACCCTGCCAATTTCTCTGTCATCTGCATTCATTATTAGCATGGATGCAGCGTCAATGTCTAGAATGGTCTTTCATCAGACGGAGCCACTCTCTTGTAAGCCCACTAAAAAGGCCAAGCTTTTTTCATGTTTGTACTGGATTTGTGTGGCAAGGTTTTGGTAGCAGGGGGGCTACAGGGGTAGCTTCTGTGAGAAGATGCTAGAAGCTTCCCCTATTCCAATACAGCCAATGCCAGTCAGCTCCAAGATGGACCTGCTGCTGGCCACGGCCAAGCCCATCAGTGACAATAGTAACATCCCTGTGATAACATATTTAAGGAGGGGAAAAAGTTAGTGAACAACAGCAACAGCAGCTGGAGAGAGTAGCGAGAATATGTGAGAGAAACAACTTTGTAGACACCAAGGTCAGTGAAGGAGGGGGAGGAGGTGCTTCCAGTGCTGGAGCAGAGATTCCCCTGCAGCCTGTGCTGAAGACCACGGTGAGGCAGGCTGTCCTCCTGCAGCCTCTGGAGGTTAATGGTGGAACAGATATCCACCTGCAGCCCATGGAGGACTCCACTCCAGAGTAGGTGGATGCCCAAAGAAGTCTGTGACCCCATGGGAAGCCCATGCTGGAGCAGGCTCCTGGCAGGACCTGTGGACCCATGGAGAGAGAGGAAAGAAGCTTGCACTAGAGCAGGTTTGCTGTCAGGACTTGTGACTCCACAGGAGACCCACTCTGCTGCAGGCTGTTCCCAAAGGGCTACAGCCCATGGAAGGGACACACACTGGACCAGTTTGTGAAGAACTGTAGCCCATGAGAAAAACTGACATTGGAGAAATTTGTGGAGGACTTCCGCCTGTGGGAGGGGCCCCACACTGGCACTGGGGAAGAGCGTGAGGAGTCCTCCCCCTGAGGAGAAAGGAGCAGCACAGACAATGTGTGATGAACTGACCATAACCCCCATTCTCCATTCCCCTGGCAGGGAGGAGGTAGAGAAAACTGGAAGTTAAGCCTGGGAAGAAGGGGAGGGTGGGGGGAAGTTGTTTTAAGATTTACTTTTATTTCTCATTATCCTATTCTGATTTGATCGGTAACAAATTAAACTAATTTCCCCAAGACAAGTCTGTTTTGCCCATGACGGTAATTGATGAGTGATGTCTCCCTGTCCTTTTCTTGACCTACAAACTTTTTGCTATATTTTCTCTCCCCCCTCCAGCTGAGGAGGGGAGTGACAAAGTAGCTTTGGTGGGCACCTGGCATCCAGCCAGGGTTAACCCACCACAATATTCCTAATAATAGCTCCATTTTGTATCTATAAGTGACCCAGGTTTCAATCCTTTCCATACGAATTCCATGTAGTACAAGCTTTTTAATTAAATCATGATGTGGTTCTAAGCCAGTATTGCAATCTCTGGTAAAAACCTGTCTTCTGGGAAATTAGCTTTCCTATAAAAGCTGTGTAGGTGGGGACTGATGGGGACTGATAGTGATTGATATCACCTTACTCAAGCTTCCTCTTTCAGTCCATTCTAGGAAGGTCCAGGACGAGTGTCCTGGCTCAACAGAGGATCAAGAGTTTCCCACATTCATTCCCTCATGGCATAGTATGGCATAGAGACCAACCGGAGAATTAATGAGTTCAGAGTGTTGTCAATATCTCCTTTCCCATTCGATCTGCTCTGGCAGTGTTCAAAACCACATAGCTAGTTCCATTCATTCACTAGGATCTACTTTTATTCTCTAAATTAGATGCTGGTTTAAGATGTGGCTAGAAGTTTCATATGTGCTCACATGTATTTTATTATTTGAGTGGTGGAAACTGATAAATGCTGAAGCCACAGAGCCAGGCCTAAGCATGCTTGGCATTAATCAAATAAAAATAGAAGTAGTAGTCCTTATCCAAAAGGACTTATATTGCCCCAAAGTTGTTTTGTTCCACATATGATTTCTAGTACTGTCAGCTCTACATAATATTTCTCATTAGTAATCTTGCACTTTAATGCATCAAGGTCATTACATGTAAAGCTATCAAGCAAAGCAAGACAACAACTTCATTTAAGATGAACACTAAGGGTTGGTGTTCTACAGTGCAAAATATGCTCTAGCTATTTCTGAAAGCCTCCAAGGTACATTGTTTCCAGTGTCAACCCAGGACTTTCAGCATTTCTGAAGAAATATTTGAACCCTGCCAGCTGGAGTTTAACGAATAGCTAGCAGTATATTAATAAAATCCCTCTGAAAGTCCTGGCACAACATGAGCAAAAAAGGGCCAAATACTCACCTAAGGTAAACAGCTACATTAGCATCAAACAGAGTTATGCCAATTTACACCATTTCCTGAATTTATGCATTTTCCATTGGACTTTAAAAGCTGTCCGTGGTTTATGCATACTCATATTCACATTTTTCAAAAGACTACATTTAACTTCATTGAGTATCTTTTCCTCTTTCCATTACACATCTGAATAAACTGCAGCCAAAGCAGGAAATGCCTACAGCCACTGAAAGGATGTCTGCAAATCAAAATTGTCCTAGAAAATTCTGCCAACTAATAGTCTTCCAGCCTTCTCATAATTACCTGTGACACATCCCACTTATTTCCGCTGTATTTTTTTATCTGCATACTTTTGGAGAAAGCCATTATGTTCTACACTTTGTCTTGTTCTTTTAAGAAATTCTTATCCTGGCTTCAAACCTGACTCCTGCCTCTTCATCCACCTTAAACCATTCTCATTTGAAAGCTGGCTATTTTCAACCTTCTGCATAAGCAGAAGAAGTTTCATTTTCTCTGGCCTCTCTCTTCCTTTCCTCTACTTCTAGACAAGTACTTCCAAAAGACCAGCTCCAAAACGCATGCTGAAAATCCTGAATTTTGTATAATTTTTTTCATTAAAAAAAAAATCTTCATTGTGCTTATCCCTGGACTCTTTTCAATACACTTTGTCTATGATGATTTTAAGCCAAACCAAAGAAACGTCAGGAACTATTTTAAAAGCCTTAATAATGGTCATGCTAGAGGCTTCCAATCTTTTCCTCAAGCTTGCCCTACATTTGTTTGCCTAAAGATAAATTTCCATTTCTGATTTAAATGGGCAATGTACACAAACTGCCTGCCAAGGAAACATATATTTGTATATACTCTGAAGAGAGTCAGGGTCAGTGCAGAGTCAGACAAAGATATGAAAGGCAGTTTGACTGCTGGAAACAATAGCAGGCGGAGTCTCCTCTGCAGCAGTTGTTCTCTCTGGCCCTGTGAGAGGTTCTGCAGGGCATCCCATTGTGGGATGCAGGTGTGCACCCCTTAGCTGCTTTCAGGTATATCACTCTGATTTCCAAGAGATTGAGGCAGACTTGGAAGAGAGAAATGGAGTTTTAATGGCAAGTCATAATATTTTTTTCCATATCGTGTTAAGTGAATGGAGTTATGTTGTCATTAAAATAGTCAGAAGGCCTGCTGACTTTATGGAAACAGCCCAGCTGAAGTACCTGAGAGTTGCCGCCTTCTTGGCCTGTTATAGCTATAAATACTTAATATTCACAGTGTGAGAAAGATCTCAAGGAAAATATTTGGCTTAAAGTCTTAAATGTCAATAGATTTTGCTGAGGTCCTTATCTCCTTAAATGCAGTCAAACCTCATAGAGTAATTGGAAAACAATGTAGTGGAACAGATAGTGTTATCTTAAAGCAAAATTGGAGCAGGGAAATTAGAGATTTATGCTAGCCTTTACTTCTGACTTGGAGCCCAAATTGGGGGACCTAAGTTACTAGAACAGCTGTCAAAGGGAACTGTCAAGTGATCTTTTAAAGTACACACATGACCTGTTAAATAAAGGAATCTTTCATGTTGTGGCTAATGTGGCTCTGCAATGGAGCTGAGAAAGAGATACTGACACCTTTAAAATTGTGCAGCTCTCTTGCTCTTAATGTATATTTACACTGACCGCTTATACAGTAGAGGTAGCATGGGTATGGACCTCAAAGTCAGCAGAGTCTGCTCCAAGGGCTAATGAGGCTGGTGGAGAAACCAGGCTTTGGGCTGCCCTTCTAGAAATGTAACACAATGGCATGTACAATGTAATGTAAGGGCTTCGGTGAGTAGGGGAAATACAATCCATGATTAATCTGACCTTCATTTACCTTGTTGAATCAAGCTCCTCATTCAGCGTGGGCTATAATCAGCCCTGCCGTCTGCGGTTCTTTGTTAAACCAGCGCTGTTTGTGTTTAGTCAGCTGTGAAAAGGGACCGATAGTTTCTAAGTGTAAGGTATTAATGTCAGTCTCCCACACACATCCACTTAGAAACAGAACCAAGTTTCATTTTAGAGGCTCTTCAAATTAAAGGTGAATGATCTGAATCACTGTTCCACCCAGAGTAGGTGTCATTTCTTTTTACATGACAGCAACCAAACTCAGGTATCACTAATATCTCCTTTCTCTTTTATTCAAGTTTAAAAGTTTTATGGAGGCTTTGCTTTAAGACTGAAGTAAGAAGCTGATATATGAAAGCATTTTGTTACTTTACCTTCAACTGATTCATCTAGCAAAACTCAAATATAGATTCAGTTGCTCAAGAACAATGTGTACCTTTTATCAACACATCTTGGTTCGAAAAGCTGATTTAAATATACTGGAAACAGAACCCTCCCTGTGGCACAAGGAACACATCCAGCAATGGGGTTTGCCATTTTCATTTCATAGATGTGTCCTTTCAGTTATAAACTAAGTTCTAGTAGTCATTAAGGTTTAACAATAAAATAAATAAACCCTAAGTGTTGAATAAATCCTATATGTGAATAAATACCAATTGTTCAAGCTTTCTTGGAGGATGTCAATGTAAGCAGTAATCAAGCGCTACAAAAAATTAATTTTATTATGTTTCCACAGGTAGCTAAAAAGGGAAAAGCAATGACATACATAGACAAAGGCAAAAGTTTATAAGGTCAAGATTTCAAATACTGTAAGCACCATAGCTCCATGGGCTGCAGAGCATAACAACACACACTTGTTGAAAAGCTGACCTTATCTTAAAATTACAGGATCCATTCAATGGATACATCATGAGAGTAACAATGTAGTGGTGTACAGGATGAGTCAACAGACATATCTTTTTTTCCTCTGTTTCTGATCTGCCTTAGATCCCACCACTCCCCACAAAAGAGGGTTGCTTTGTTGTTGTTATAACTAAAGGAGAATTTTTCTTTTTTTTTTCTTCCCTCCTCTCCTCCCCAGACTCTCCTCCTCTTTTCCTCTAGGAAAGAAATCTTTCTTGATTTTATCCTAAAATACTTGGGTAAAATCACCTTTTGTTGTAAAGTTAAATACTGGCGTTGCTGAGGTACAACGTAGTAAAAACTGTATTTGACACTACTGGGATTTTAGAGCAGGATAGTAATGCATACTGATTCCCCTGCTTTAAAACAGACATCTTTCTAGTAGTAAAGACATACCACAGTCTGTGTCCCAGCTGAGAGCAAATCCCACAGCAAATAGGACCATTTGTTCTGGCTTGTGGAAATGTATAGCAGTCCCTAATGTGGGAAAAAAGTAATAAAAAGATGGATGAATGCCCATCCAATTCTCTGTTCAAAAAATCTAGATAAGAATGTTCTAAAAGATAAACTATTAATTGGCATGTTTCTCAATAATTTATGAAGAAGGTTAAATGCATGATAAAATGTGTAAGAGGAAGGGATTTTCTTCATATTTATTCACCTTTAAGCTACTAGGAAGGCTAATTCTCTCATAACTTTGCTCAAGGAGTCATCAGAGACCTCACATGTTCACTTTGAACTTTTTCTGCCCCGAAGGAAGACAGAGAGATAAATTTTCTCCTGAGTGTTTTTCAGTACTTGAGTTAAAAGTCAAAACCAAACAGTGTGAATAAAACTCATCTTCCCTCTCATTACTCAGGATTTATTTGCACAGATTTTTCTTCTGTCGATTTTCTTCTCTTCTTCTTTGTCCAGAAGCCTGGAGACTTTGAGGAGTCACCTCAGAAAGCATGATAAGAGATTAATTTCTACCATGACACAAATGTATATATTCAGAGATATATATGTCATCTGATCTTTATAATTAAAGAAAAGGAAAGATAACATAAACCTGACCTTCCCCTCCACCTTTCATAATCCATTATTAGTAACAGTACTTTTCTATAGGGTTCTCACATGTCCTTCATTATTCTGAAAGAATAGCATATGAGTAGCTTCATTTATCATTGACGTTGAACCCTGGCCTTAAAAAAGTGCTGGCTTTTAATCCACCCCACAGAAAAAATGCTGAATGAGTTTTTAAAAGGTGGCTGAAATAGTTGCCATAGCCTCAAGGCAGCAACAATGTAAATGCTAACAAGTTATTCTGGTTTTACATGTCTGTTCACCTTTATATATATTCTACCACCTCTGCGTCTCATACTACATGTGTTAATACTCGGGAAAGTTCTTTTGGGCCCTATAAACAGTCCCACAATATACTTGAATGTAAACTGCAATAGTTTCCTGTAATTCTCTGTTGCCTATTTAATGAGCATATTCTTGCTCTGCACATTTACCTAGTGTCCGGTTTGGCCACACATACATAGTCTCCCCCCTGTTTTATAATCTTTTTTTTTAAAAAACAATGTAAAAATAAAAAAATCCCAGCACAATAGCTTGGATTGTGACAACTGCTTACTCAGTTTCAGGGAAAGCAAAAAATGTAATCTCCTTCTGCAAGAGCAGCCCACATCTTGAATCCATATGTTTGAGTGTGTAGGAAAACTGAATCTGATGCCCCCATCATGAGCAAATTAAGGCAGGAAAGGGTGACGATAGTGATATGAAGGGAAAGGAGGGGTCCAAACTACCTTTAAGAGTGGCTACACAGATGGAAAACTCAGGGAGAAGAAGCTACATTTTATTATGACCCACTGTATAACATGCTTCCCTCTTGCCCAAGTCAGAAATTTCAAGCCAGAATATCCTTACTTAGGGCTGACAAATAAATTTACCATCCAGTCCACTTGCTCCTCAGCCTGTTGGAGTAACAAACCTCCCAGAAGTAAGAAACACTTTCTGTGAGCTGGCAGATCCAGACTGGCTCTTGTCAAAGTCAAAGCAATAATGTCCACTGGTGTCAGCACTCAAGAGTTTCACCCAGAAATGAGAAGCCCAGTACCAGCTGCTGGCCACAGCTGAACCCCTGGACACTGGGGCACCCCAAGGGCTTCCCCCAGAGCCACTCGGCAGGCTCCTGGTGTCTGGGGCACCTATGGCAGCACTACTGACTCTTACAGCTGCAAGATAAGCTAAGTAAACTAAGTGATTTCAGGGACAATATGATATAGTACTTTATTTTTAATGGGGACATGTGAAAAGCTCAACATGAGCCAGCAATGTGCAAGTGCAGCCCAGAAAGCCACCTGTATCCTGGGCTGCATCAGAAGCGTGGCCAGTAGGTTAAGTGAGGTGATTCTGCCCCTCTACTCTGCTCTTGTGAGACCCCACCTAGAGGATTGCGTCCAGCTCTGGAGCCCCCAGCACAAGAGGGACAGGGACCTTCTAGAGACAGTCCAGAGGAGGGCCACAAAGATTATCAGAGGGCTGGAACACCTCTCCTATGAAGACAGGCTGAGAGAATTGGGCTTGTTCAGCCTGCAGAAGAAAAGGCTCAGGGGAGACCTCATTGCAGCCTTCCAGTATCTGAAGGGGGCCTACAAGAAGGCTGGGGAGGGACTTTTCGCAAGGGCCTGCAGTGATAGGATGAGGGATAATGGGTTCAAATTGGAAGAGGGTAGATTTAGATTAGAAATTAGAAGGAAATTCTTTACTCAGAGGGTGGTGACACACTGGAACAGGCTGTCCAGGGAGGTTATGGATGCTCCATCCCTTGAGGTGTTCAAGAGCAGGTTGGATGAGGTCCTGGGCAGTCTGGTCTAATGCGAGGTGTCCCTGCCGTGGCAGGGGGGTTGGAACTAGATGATCTTGAAAGGTCCCTTCCAACCTAAACCATTCTATGATTCTATGGGAATAAATATGCAAATGTCAAGGCACTTTAGGAAAAACTCAGGACCAGAAAGTGTGTTAGCGGTAGGAGAGAGACACAAGGAGGAAAAGGTAAGCAAAAGGATTGGATAAGTAGGCAGCACATCTCATACCATGCCTAGTAAATTTTCTTTAACAGATAGCATCTAAGACTCAGTGAAAAAAGTTCCAGAAGGAAAAAAAGAAATATTTCCCAGGCTTGTTTCTTCAGAGGTTGATTAAGTAATGGGTAGGGTATGAATTCAGCTGGTGTAAAGGGTTGCACAGAACAGCAACTGCAGCACAAAATAGGGTCTCAGTGCCAGCCAAGCTAACTGTTTCCAAACTACCAGGGGATCTGAGCTGTTGCAGTTGTACACAGGCAAGCACAGGCTGGAAAAGGGACACTTAAAAGTTTAACCAAATAATATATTCTTCCAGGCAGCTGCAGCCACGCTAGACTCAAATACCTCCACAGGAACTCACCTGTTCATGATCTCACACCGGCTTCTAGCATGGAAGGGGACAAATCGCAATTAGAAACATTGAACCTGTTCTTGATCTCTCTTAAGGAAAGCAAATTAGTAGTTCCAGGGCTGTCAAGGCTGGAGAGGGAGCAGCCAACAGTGAGAGAGTTGGCCAGTCCAACCCAGGTTTCGCAGGCATAGGAATGAAAAATAACAAGGGAAAGAACAGGTTTCACATTAACAGAGTGGCTGGAATTCAAGCCTGAAAAATTTCAGAGCTTTTTTTCCCCCCTCTATTTATATAAAGTTTATAATGCAAATACAACTGTATTTTTTTATGCTGTGCCTCTCAGCTCTATTTATAATTTGACCATCATTTTCAAACCTGTCTGATTAATATTAGGCCATTAAAATAACACTCAGATTTCTAAACAAACATTCTCCTTTTTTATTGTTGTTGGAAGTGTTGAACTCCTGCTTTCCCCTATGGCATGTGTAGGTTTTGCCTTTCAACAGACTCTTAGGGCAAAGTAAAACAAACACTTTCCCATTGCATAAGAGCCTCAGAAATTAGGCTCCTGAGCATATCCTGTTGTAACAGAGGTGCTTCTCTCACCCCATTCCCCACACTCCAGCAGAGTCAGCCTATGAACTTGGAATCACAGACTCACACAAATTTGAGTGGAAAGGGGATCTCAACAGTCCCAGCACAGGGTCAAATGCAAGGTTGGGACACTGTTTTTTCCCTTCTCTCCCACCAGGTATTTGCAGGGAATCACAAGGTCTCCCCTTCTCCAAGCCAAACTAACGTTATGTGCCCCTGTCCTGTCCTTGAGTGAGGTGGGTTCCAGCCTTCTGAGCACACCTGCCAGACCTGCTCCTGTCTGCCACTGACTTTCTGATTCCTCTCTGGTTTCTGCTGCAGGGGCTTACTCCAGCCCTGGGACGGGGCTTTGCTTTTGCCTCCATTGAACTTCATGTTGCTCCTGTTGGCCTGTTTCTCTAACCTGCCTAGGTTCCCCTAAACCCCATCTCTGTCCACTGGCGTGTCGACCATCACCCCCATTCTATCAACTTCATCCCACACCAGCTCAATTTCTTTGCCTGTTCTATGTTCAGGCAGATAGGAAGTGCCACTAAAATACAAATTATCTTTGCTGAAGGGTAAAGGCTTTATCCACATGAGTGAGCTGAGCCTATAGGTTGTTCCCCAATAGACGCTCATGCCATCTGCATCCACAGTAACTGCCTACAGATTCACACCACATTTACCCTGCTTTGAACTTAATGATTCACCATCAAAATGCCCTGACCAAGAGTGTATTGTTATAACTGTGGTCAAAAAACCCTATTGCTTTATGCGTTTGCCACTTTCTCTGTAAAATAACACCCTCATCTTATTTCACAGGGGATCAGGAGGATGAATGCATTATTAATATGGAAAGCATTCAGATTTGGGGGGGATGAGAAGCACCAGCACTTATGAATACAATATAAATTATTCAGCAACTATACGTCCTTCTCACAAAGGAAATCAAAGGTTTTGGCCCTACTGAGCTTACAGATTCCTAACTAAAGAAGGAAAAAAAAAAATTAAATCCTAAAACATAAATGTAAACAAAAATGTAAATACAAATGAAAATATGTTTAAATACCTCATTAGCAAAGTTTACCCACATGTCACATTTTACTCTAAAAGTTACTTTGTCCACCATTTTAGGAAAAAACAAGTGCTCATTTCTTATGACATACAACCATGCAGCTCTAGTTTTATCTTGATAAGTTCATTTATTAATCCATTTTCTTTGTTTATTGCTTTTTCTGGTGGAATGAAATCTCATACATTCTCTAATGTGCCAACTTTCATTAACAAAAAAAAATAATTTTAAGATTAAAAGGGTATTGTTATGCCTATGGTGATTTTACCATGAACTCCACCCTAGAACTTCCAGAAACTGAGGGAATGTCTTTGCAGAGATTTTGGAACCCGCTGGGGTTTATATTGTTGTCCTTTTCCAGCTCACACTCTTTCACAACTGTAGAGACTTGTGGTTTAAAATAGAAAGGCAACTAGCGTGAGTAAGTTAAGTGAGGTCTTTTTGAACTTGGAATTGAAGATTTTTTTTCTTTCCAAACCCTACCAAAAAAAAATTCCCCAAACATTTCTGATTTATTTTGTTAGCCGCAATCTCTCCAACTCATTGTTGTACTTCAGCACAAGGAAATTGTTCTGCCAAATACAAGTAAAGCTACTGAAAGTACTTAACTGATCTGGTTTTGGGTGATGTAAATACACTCTTTAAAGGGGTACCAATTTTTGAGATAATTATAAGCATTTAAAATGACTCCAGTTTTTGTTGACAGCATTTCTCAAGTATTAGCAAACCATTTCAGGAATAAATCAATCATGCCAGTGAGATGCTTACATTGGCTGCAAAAAAAGAAAGTGCAAAATTCAGTTTAGAGGAGGGAAAAGCAAAGTAGGTAACACCTACAAGATGCCCTTTTCTCTCTTGGTCACTCTTTCGTACTCTGGGATCATCTCTAGGCAGTACATCAAGCCTGCGATATCAAAATAAATATCTGAAATCTGCTTTGCACATTCTTCTGCAGAAAGAAATTAGGGACAAGCCCTTAGGCTGCTGTAAACGGAAATAACTCCATTGGCTTCAGTGGAGCTCTGTTGCATTGCACTTCTTCTGGACATCTCCCCTGCATTTTGAAACACTTCTTATTCAGAGGACAAGTGAGGGGGTATTTTCCAGTAGCTGAAGAAGAGGATCTGGGACACAATTTGGGTACCTGTTCTCCTTGCTGTGTCCAAGCAGTCACTTCAGATTGATCCCCATTAGAAAAAACACATTGCTTTAATTACATCAATTAGAAATGTGATATTTTTATATGGTTTTTTTATACCACCACAAATTCTTGTTCCTCACCCACATGCAGTTTATTTTGCTCTCTTGTCGAAGGGAAGACATACTGCTGCTACGACCTCTGCACAGTGGAAGTTTCACTTAAGATGATATTTAATAATAAAACTAAACCTGTAACCATTCTAGTATAGGCAAGTCCCTGGTTTATCTTTGCTTCAGCGTAGCTTTGAGGGATAAGCAGGACACTATTTCATCCTTGAGGGATGTTGCCTTGTTGCATGGACTCAGGTCTGCAATTGCCATTCACAAGTGCCTGTGTGGGACCTTAAGCTGACCAGTGGAGCAGGGCATGGGTGCAGCGTGATGGCTCGGCTTTTCATGCCAGCAGCCCAGGCTTTCAGGAAATTGGCCCTGTCTTACTCACTCCAGCACATCTACCAAGCTGGAGGTTTCATTCCACTATTTGATCCTCCATGAGAGACCTTGCTCTCAGGCAAATGTGGATGTACTTCTCTGCACACACATGCACACCACCCCACCACAGCCTTCTCCGGGTTTGTCAACAAAATGGTATGATCAGCAATGCTAAAATACAGATTGGAATGTGTACCTACATTTCTAGTTTCTTTTTTTTTTTTTTTTTAAATAAAGTAACCTGATGACAATGTGGGGTTTTTTAGGTAAAGTAAGCTGATGACAATGTGAACTTTTTTCTTTTAATTTTAGAAATAAAAAGAGAAAATTGCTTCTCTACAATTCTGTCACTACAGCATCTTCCAAGAAAAAAAAAAACCTCAAGATAAAATGTATTTGCTACTCTCAAAATGAAGGAAAAGCATAAAGAAATTATTGTTGCTCTGCTGCTGGGTTTGAGTAGATCGGGGACAGAACACAGATTAATCCCAGGCTCCAAGCTCTGATTACTACTGAGAAGTAAAGAGTACACAGCCATAGTTGGACGGATATTAAAGATCCTAGTATATCACTTAACAACAGAAATCTTGCAATGTAACTGGAAAAACAAAGCCTTTCTCTTTGAACCAATAGGATGCAGTAAAGAGCTGTTGGCACATCGGTCCCGTTGATTTCAGCTGGGCTCTTTGTGAGGGTAAAGGCTAATGTGTTAGGTCCAAGATGTGGGGTTTAAAATGAAGCATGTTTGTATATTGTGACTATGTGTTTCCTGATGTGTGCAGGTACATATGCATAAATATATATTTATGGCTGTAAGCCCTCAAATAATATCGAAAAATAAGTCATTTCACGGCTTTGTTCTCATTGATAAATCTGATGATTGCTTTGCTGTATGACAGCAATTTGTAGACTTAGAAGAAGCTAACAACCAAAGTCAACATATACCCTACCCAAAAGATTTGAGCAATTTGTGCCATTGCAAGCAATCAGGAAGCTTCCACAGAAACTCATCCTTATGGAAAGCAAGCTGGTTAGCTTCTCTTGGCACTGGGTGAAGGAAAGAGATAAAAAGTAATTATACTCTATTTAGTGACCACACTCCAATTGCAAACACTCACATGGCTCTAGCTTGCAGATAAATCTTTCTAGCTGGACTACTCATTACTCTTACAATAGTAAACATAAACATTGACGAGTGCAAATGTAGACTGTTAAGGAAACTGTGTGGTATCTGAAAATCTTACAGCTGCTCTTACTCTCAATTAAGTCCAAGTTCATCTGGAGGGACAGGGATTTGTAGAACTGAAAGCCCAAAAGACTTAAAAAAAATCAACAGTCTTTTCTCTGTCTGGGAAGTTAGAGAGAATCAGCTTGAATAATAACACAGTCTCACCCTAATTTCGGAGTCGATTCTGTAAACACTTAGTGCTGCAATTAAACGCCATTTTAGTTGATAAAGATATCAACTAAAAAAGATTTAACCTGATAGTATCCCTGTGTTGCAAAAATCCTTTGTATATTGCATATTGGGTTAAGTATTTTTGCCTCAGGGTAATTTCAGCGTCAGCTCCCTTCAAGTTCTAATAGGGAAGCAAGTGAATAAACATACAAACATGCTATGATAACTATGTAAAGACATTGTCTCTATTCTTATCACAGAGGGCTCGATCTACATTTGTTAACATATAGAAATGGAAAACACTATAATTCATGTTACAATAGAACTTGTATAAAAATATTGATTCTCCAACTAACCTTTCCTTCAAAAGCAATTTTTTAATAATGTATACAATGATCATTTTCAATTCAAAGTTTTTCTGTAAAAAAAAAAAAAAAGAAGAAACATAGTATGTTTAATCACTATATACCCAAGGGTACTTTCAGTTCCACTTGTGATATATTTGTGAACATTCTGGGCTTACCTCACATATCTCAGTTATGTTTTCTCCAGTCTTTCATGCTTGACAGAGTTAGAGATGTAACTCAGATAAGTTAGCTAGTATTATATAGCTAGTGTCCTTTAAAAAGAAAAGGAAAGGGTTAGGGCTGACAAGCTAATTCTATTCTCAGGGTAAGGAAATCATTTTACAACAAGGGATTTTATATAAATGATTCAAAATTTTTCAAGTTAACTCACAGACTTCCATCCTTCATTACAAATTTTTAATTTAATGTAAATTAAATGTTTACAGTCTTGAAAATAAAAGAATTTAGTTCAGAAAATACAAAACAATGTAATCTCTTATGTTCTCTTAATATTGCCACTCTTTATCAAGAAAGAAAGGAAGAAGCCAGCAGCCTACACAGAGCCAATTACACAGAGGAATCATAAGCAACTGCAGCTTGTGAAAATATTGCCAGTCACAAATTTACCATGACACACTGCAGAGGAAGCTATAGTTTGAAGCCCAAGCTGTCAAGTCTGATTTTGCAAGTCTCAAATTGTGTGTTTAAACTTAGCCACATTAGGAAGATATTCAGGGCAGGTGGCTAAGGGGCAGACAGGAACTACCTCATTCCTATTAGCTTTCCTAACTTGTGTTTCTAATATCAACCTGAAAGAAAATGCTGAAAATAGTGAGGGAAAATCCACAGTATAGAATTCACTGAAAGGGATGAACCGTAGCATCTGTGTGGTATGCGGCTGCAGGAAACATGGGCTATGTGGGGGAAGGGAGGGAGGAAGGAAGGAAGGAAGGAAGGAAGGAAGGAAGGAAGGAAGGAAGGAAGATAGATCTTAGTTCTCAGCAGCACTGACGAAGTATGAACACATGATTTAGGGAGTAAAGACAGTAAAGAATCAAGGGATCATTTTGGTTGTAATGGAGATTTGTGCTCATTTATTGAACCTGGTTTTTTATCACTGCTCAGTCTTCCAAATGACTTATTATGTTATTTAGGAACAGCAGTAGTACAAAACATATTACTTACTGGAGGTGCATTCACCCCTATTGTGTCCACTGGTTTTCCTGTAGTTATAAGGTATTGAAGGTGAAGGGCCTTATTATACTGCCATTAACATAGTGGCAAAACGACTGTTGATTTCAAGGGAAACAAGACAGAGACTAAAAATAGATATGGTACCTGAATGTCTTCATTTAAATAACTAGTTTTTAAATACAGCTAGGCAAAGCATGGAATTAGGAAGTATATTTTGACATTTTAAATATTAATCTTTATAGCATTTTGAATACCATAATGCAGCCTTTTAAATATTTAGTAGTACTGTATTTTAAATTTAATCATAAAAAATTAGCTGAAGTTCTTCTTCCTCTCATGCATTTTTACTCATGTCCACATAGAGCTCTGTACCTTGTGAATAGATACTGTAAACTCTATAAAGTCAACTACAGTCACATGAAAATTAAGTCTGAAAAGCAGGTCTTACTCATTACCCGTATAGTAGTTTGGTTTGCTGCTAGAACAAAAGGTTTGGATATCACATTTTTCTTCTTTGTTCCTTCTCTTTCTTGCATAAGGTCCTTGAGAAAATGTTTGGAATTTGAAAAAAAACCCAAACCAAACAAAACCAAACCAACCCAAAACTTCAGGGCAAATGTTTGTTTTATAAAAAGCTGTTCCTGTTAAAAATAGGAAGACAGTCATGTTGCACACACCTATAGAAATAATGTGTATGCTATTTGGGAAGGCAAAATAAAACTTCTCTGTTTTCAGGTTATCAAGTTTTAATGCAAATTTGTATTAAATACACTGACAGGTAAATAGTTAGCCAACCCAGGTTTTTGGCTCCTAAAAAATACCACTTCTCAGAAGTCTGTGAAGATCATAAAGATCATAACATAGGCCATGGGACTTCCTGGTGCTTTTTGAGACTCACTAGCCATGCTTGATGTAAGACTCCAGTTAAGAGAGTTTCCACACCAAGCTGTTTTACTGGTTAATTTTCTCTGTCCTTAAAAACCTGCTACTTTGTCTGTAACTTTAAGCTGTAGATCTCCCTACCTTGGTATGACACATTGAAGAGTCCTCTGATAGCTCTTTTCCCACACATTGGTTCTTCCAGAGGGTTGAGTTACTTCATTGATACGTTAAACAGATGGCTATCTTTAAAAATAAGGCATTTTCCAATCCTTTCATCATTATCAGTACTCCCTTCTGTAGTCCCTCCAATTTATCATCATCCTTCTTGAAGTGCAGATAACTGAATGGGACTACTTCAGTAGTAGTCACACCACCAGTGCCAAGAAGAGAGACAGTATAACCTCTGTTCTCTTGCCTTACACTCCCCTTTCTGTGTACCCTGTAACCACAGCAGCTCTTTTGGCTGTGGCACCACACAAGGTGCTGCCAGTCAGGTTATTTTTCTGACAGCATCAGCATCACATGTATGAGTTTCTTCAGAATCCTTCACCTCTCTATTCATTGCAGCTTGCATCTAGAAATGATACAGTACACCTTGTGCTCTCCAGTAGCCACAGAGATTGTGTAAAGAAAAGCCATTTTAGAATTCTTGAACAAAAAGTTCTGCATTTGGCAAGGGAAGCAATTCATATGTCTTACATTTTACAACAGTGAATCATGTTTTAAATCCTGAGTAATCCCATTGAATTAAAGGGAACCTTTTAAAGTGTAAAATATTATACAGTGCAATGTCAATAGAAACATGGAACTACTGCAGACTGCATCTATGCCACTCTTGGTCTAAATCAGGAGTGCAGTTCCGAAATTAATCTCCTGACTCTCCCCCTGTGTTGTGCTTTGGTACATGGAGGAGAGCAGTTTCTGAGCATGAGAAATAGTTTTCCTTTGGGAACTATCCAACCAGTGCACCTCAGGAGTGTGCCCAAGGTGCTCCAACTGACCACTGTCAGGCAGTCTGCAGGACTAGCCTGAGGCTAGACACTCCCAATCCAAGAGGCATCTGGAAGCTGATGTCTGGTCCTTACAACCACTTCATCCTACCAGCCTGCGCCAAGCTACTTGCTTATCTAGACATAGAAATGTCTTGTTCCATGAAACTCTTGTTTGCTTGCTCTTTTGCATGCACACTCCTTGTGAGGAACTGGGCTCTCCTGGAGGCCTTCCTGACAAAGTCCTCACTGGGCTCTTTCTATGATCTGTATCAACAAGAACTCGTCAGGAAGATCATGTCTTCTCCAGGGGCAGGCTCCCAGTTCCCACCTCACTTTAGCCACTTTGAGAAGAATGCTAGCAGGGCTGCTCCTGTTGCTGGCCTCAGAGGGTGAGATTATCCCCACAGGACACAAGGGGAGACATCTGACAGCACCACCACAATGCTCAGCACTCCAGAATACCCGGGCAACTGAGGGAGATGATACATGGCTAACATCTCTCACATCCATAGCACAACCTCTGTGTAAGTCTGGCTTCTCTGCAGGATATCTGATCCTGTTAATTCTTTAGGTGTTTCACTCTCTGCAGCCAGCTCCTAGGTAGAACTACTTTCTCTTCTAAAATCTTTCATGGGAGGAAAAAAGGCTTGAAATCATAAGCTGTCCCCGGCATTAATTCAGCACAGCTGGGGCCATGCAACACTGCATGGATGAGGGAAGACAAGGAAAGAGATGATCACCTCCCTCTTCTTTCTATCCTAGACTGGCAGGAGGCCAAGCTGTCTCTAAGAGTAAATTAGAGCAACATAAAAAAAATCTCTGTTCCATCTGAGGATCCTAAGGGACCCATATAGCTAGCTCAGGCCTTCATGTCAGCCCACTAAATAGATCAGAGGAGTGTAGATTACATACATCAAAGTTTCTGATTTATTTTACCTTAAATAATAACAATTACATGTTCCACATACTACACAATATCTTCCATATAGTAAATAGGCATGTTGCCCTAACTTATTTAGATTTTTGCAACTGCACTTTGGGTGAATCATTGAATACATTATCATCTTATATAAAAGAAGCAAAAATACACTTGGCATAACGCTTACCTAACATGCAGTGTCCCTGAGCAGTGGAAGATGTGCACTGGTTGTATAATGGCACAGGGAAGAAACTATGAATAGTGCATCCCAGATTGCAACCTCTGCAACAGTGTAATATTACCACAAGTCTTATCAGAAATTATCAGATTCCTATTATGTTAGATTGAAGTCCTCTTAGAGCCTGTATTTTCACATCTTGAAAAGGTGGATGAAAAGATATCACTAGAAAATGCAGATATTACAAGCCATGTGAAGCAAACCATGGAGAGAAAAAGGGCAGAGAGGATAGAGAGAGGATCAGACTATACTTGTTTTGCTAAATCAAAAACTTTTTGACATTTTTGCTTTCCAAAAACTTTAAAACAAGCACCACCCCTCTTTGGTTTTTGATAATGTTTTATTCAAGAGGTCTGCTTGCACAAGTGTTTGTGAATTAAGCAAAAGCTTTCAGTGTAGTCCAAAGATATCAATGAAGTAATATGTGAAGAAACAAAAATATCAGTGATGGTCTCAATTCCTGAAAATATCTTAGTCAATCAGAATTTCCTCTTAAAATTGAAACTCTTGATATTAACAAGTGGCTAAATGAGAAACTGGGTTTTGATGCTGCAGAGAAGTTGCTCAAATGATTGACTCTGAGAACATTTATCTGAAAAATATCAAATACTGTAAAGATGCCTACAAAACAGAAATCAAAGCTTGCTGCCACAGATGTGTTTAATAATAGTATTAATAATAATAATATTGCACTAAAAGTCATTACTTTCCCACCACAAGTTGTCTGGCAGGACAAAACATAATAGATAGCTAGGCATTTATGTTTAACATATTTCTGAGTGTGCTGAACTAGTACTTAACACATCACATTTCACTTTAAAAAATATCTACCAACTGCAACATAAGAATTGCAAACTGTGCCTATATCCAGTCTCAAGGTATCTATTCAAGTTAAAATACCAGTTCAATTTTCATTATTGTGTCAAATATTTTTATATTAATTCTCTTAAAAACTTCATGAGATCAGTGGATCCATATTTTTTACATTTCATGTGAGGAGAATTATTTAGCTACATCTACGTAAAAATAGAACCACTTATTTATTTTTGAATGATCCATGTATTCAAGAGAAGGTACTTTCATCTGTATAGTCAGAGAACAAAAAAACATGGTGTGGGGGAAAACATAGTTAGAAAGAGTTACCAACACAATACACAATGATGAAGCACTAGGAAAATAACAATGGCTTTCATCTTTTAAAATGCAAAATATTTTGTCTTATGATCCCATTATCTCCACAGTAGGCCAACCCTGCTAGCCCTTGACTCTGATTGTTTCAGGTTTGGGTTTCCGTTTTAATGAGGGTAAGAAACCACAGCTCTGGCTTCCTTCGTTTGGAGCTGCAGGGCCGCAGCACTGCCGCTGATCACCCTCGCTGTGTCACGAGTTATAAAACCAAAAAAAAAGGAAGACTCCTAAAATCCCGGGGATTTCTTTTATATGTGGTCGCTTTGGGGTCTTCTGTTGCACAAAGAAGAAAATTATTGTAAAGGCCAGAGCAACAATTCACTCTTCTATCTTTTACTCTATCATCTCTTTATAGTTGGGATTTTTTTTTAATTTTAAATGAAAAAAACCCAAATCTTTCTCATGGGCTCTGTGCTGCTCCCCTTAACCAAGCATAGCTTGGAAAAAAGCACCTTCCATGATAGACTTAATTTTAAGTTCTCGGCAAGCATTACATCAATATTTAACCTCATTTCCTTAGGGGCTAGCTGCAGCCTGCCTGGCGTAGCTGAGACCCTGCCTGCCGTTGCTGCTGCTGCTGCTGCTGCTCCGACACAGCTATATACAGATGACTCAGACTGGCCATAGGAACCAGTTCAGAAAGTGAGGCAAGGTCAGTAACTGCAGCCCTTTAGACTTGCCCTCTTCTGCTTGTCCTGCTTCCTGCAGGCCTTACACTGCACAGGTAAGAGGCAGTGGTTGTGCTCAGTTAAAAACGAGTAAGTGTCACTTCGTTGCATCTGTACGAGGTGCCAATTTAATTTCCCTGCTATCACAACACCTTCAGTTCCTCATCACCCTGTCTTCTCTTGCCTAGCTCTGTCTTCTTGTCCGCTCTGCAGAAGAGCATGCATGACCAAACTCTGGCCAGCCTTGGACAAGCTGTCTGGGTGCCCAGCTGGGACCCCCTGGCTTTCTGAGACAGAGGTTCCAACACTGTGGTAGGCATGAAAAGTCCAGAGCCTCCAGTCAGCATAGGATGAGCATGCGCTGCTCCTCAGCAGTGAAAAATCAAATTCTGCACCGGTATAGACCTGCAATGCCCCTCCTCACCAGAGCCTGCTGCTCAGGGCATCCTCCTGGCCCCAGAGCTTCCCTGCCACCCAGCCCTCCTGTGTTGCTGCCACATGGCTCCCGGTGCTAAGCGATCCCAGCCAGGCTGAGCCAGGGCTGAGTGAGCCTAGCCAGGCTGAGCAGCAAGGACTGGGCCTCATGGACAGGCTGAGAGCTTAATCACTCTCTGCAGAATGCAGAAAGAGTGGGAACGGTCCCAGTCTCCTTGCTGGGCAACCTGACCTCGGAAGCTTCACGTATCTTGACTTGGGACCGTTTTCTGACAAGTTTACCTCACTTGTAAGCCAATAGGGCTTAAAAAAAATGAAGGAAACAAATGAAAAGCACAAGAACTAAAAATTCAATGCTACCTCACTATAAATCTGGAGGGATTTACATCATTAAGTAATAAAAATCTAATGCAGGTTTTGCTTTTGAAAAAAAGTTGAATGGGGGCTTATTTAGAACATGAGACCTTTGCTTATATGTCTGCCTAAGCGCTGATGGCCTCGTGCTGCAATTTCTGGGCTCCAAACATGACAATGAATCACATTATCCCTCAATAACATTTCCTGGTGATCAAGAGTTCTCTTTTTAACACATACATGGATACATGTAGCAATGATCTTTGTTGTGCAGCCTTGGATGACATCATAATTTTTCCATAAGAACTCTCGGTGACAGCACATAGGTACGCTTTGGGGCAGACATATAATGAGCATGAAAATCCCTTTAATGTCAGGCTGAAAATAAGTGGGGAACGTCATTTGGAAAATAAACCATAATAAACACGACTTTTGGGGCCGGGTGAGTCTCACCACCCCCAAGCCGAGCCCACCGAGGAGGACACCCGGGCAACATCCAGATAATCTGATTATTTGCACGACATCAGCCATGCGGCCGGGGTGGGGGAGGGGAGGTTGCAGGGCTGCAACCGCCAAAAAAAAAAAGCCGCGGCGGCCCCATACCCGCCGCCGGGCCCNCCCTCCCCGCCCCGGGCCCCCCCCCCGGGTTGGGGGGGGTACGAGCCGAGCCCTGGGGATAGGGGGGTACCGCCAGCGGGCCCCGCCGTGCTGGGGTGGGGGTGGGAGGGCTGTGCAGGCCGCGGGCCCGAGCCTGTCGCGGCGGGGCGGTTTTGAGGTGCGCAGCTACTCGCGAGCGGGCGGTAGCGGCGCGCGGCGCGGTGGGGGCACTGCGGAGCGCGCTGATGATGTCACCTTGTTATTTACTTTCCAAGCCCGGGTGACCGAGCAGGGCGAAAGGAGAATCAATCAGCCGCCGGATGACCCGCCAGGCGGAAAAA
>VYZX01020440.1:5978-41018 GCA_013401335.1 Brachypteracias leptosomus | reverse complement strand
TTATCATTTTTACAAGCCAATTGATAGGGCACTCCTTTCCACATCTGGGTATTTATAGTAGAATGTAAACGATTTATTTGCCTACCATCCTACAGAACTACTATGAAGATTTTATTAATGAGTGGTTTTGAAGAATTTTAAATATCATTGTCAGTTTATTAAAAAGCCTGAATGTACAATTCTACTTAAAAGAACAATCCTATTTTTCATCAAATTATAAACTAGAATTGCAAAATATCAAAAGAAAATCATGAAGTTTTATTTCCCTTTTAGTGGTGAGTTTAGAGTTAGAAGTAATGATTGCTTTCATTTGTTAATCTTCTGTTAATCTGTAAGTTAGTTTCTTGGCTAAGAGGGCCGGGTTTATGGTCTTAGATTGTCTCTGAACAAGCCTCTATTGGGCTTTTCCAACCTTTTTGTAATCACTTCTAAGCATTTTTTTAAAACTTTGTTTTTCCCCCTGATGAAAACTATTGGAGCTTCTAGAGAAGTTTAAGAGGTTTTGTTTCGATGGGGTTTTTTTCTGTATTTCTTAGTTTTTCTTTCTGTCAGCTCCATGATACATGGGTAATGCCAGCAAGGATGGAGTTAATCATACGTTTATGTTCTAACATTCAACAAATCCTGTTATAGCTGTGGCCTGATATTGCAAAAACGTATTTGGCATGTGCAGGAGACTTCTAGGATCAGGCCTTATATGATGGCAGCACAGATTCTTGACTGATTAAGTAAACATTTCTGAGCCTTTTTTAAAGCAACTGATGACGTGTGTGATTTTAGCTTTAGTCCTGACAGCCAGTGTTCTTGTAATGAAACAGAGATTTCCCTCTTCTCTCCCAGAGACCACATAAGTAGTCTTTTTTGTATAGCATAACTTCCATGATCTATTTTGAATACCATTCTTATCTGAATCTTCACAATGTTCTTTGAAGTTTCTGTAGCTGACAAACATGAAGTTGAGATTTAGAGCCCCGTTTCTTTAAGATGTGCAGGAGCTGTGTTGGCCGTGTTGAAATTTACTTAGGCTTAATATTTTACAGTATAAAATAGAAGATTTAGGAGTTTGAAGTTGCAAGCACATATGTTGAAGAGTGGCCAGCTTAGACGGATGGTTGGAGCGTGTAACTTTTTTCAGTTAAGTGCCCTTAGTTTTTCAGGCCAGCCCACACCAAAAGGTCTTAAGAAACTCAGCAGCAGCCACTCATAAAGCAGCTGGCTAGATGTGGCAGGACGCTCTTGTCACTGCCTGTCTAGGTCACATATAGTCTCAAAACTACTCTGCCAACTGTGGCCTATCATATAAGAAGCCCAATGTGTCAGATCTGGCACCTAGATGCTTGTCTTTTGTCTAAGGGTTACAAATGCCATACCCTCTGTGGAGACCACGCTCCAGCCTTCCCACACAGAGGTAAGTGTTCTGGGAGCGTTTTACCTTGGCTGGAGCTGTACTTTCTCTAATCCCTTCTGTGATGAATCTCAGCAACCTGGCTCTCATGACTTTGTATAGACCATGGTGTCAAGCCTACCTCAGCTGACTGGTCAGTGCCAGCCAAGCAAAGTCTTCTGGAGGTGGAGTCCTGCAGCTGGCTTGGCTGACGCCAGGGAGGTACAGTTGAAAGGCAGAAGCATGACAGTGCATAGTGCAATGTTTCACCCTTAGCATTAAATGCTGGCCATAGAAATTAATATGAAGGTTTCACTGCTTCTAAATTAAAAAAACCCCAAAACCCTAGAATGGATATGTCTATGTACTGGTGGTGTGGTTATATGTGTTGTATTTTAATTTACTGTTTTTCTCTGGGGTGGTTGCTCTGTGTTTGTCAACAGTGGATAAGGAACATCACGCAGATGGAGCATTATTTTTCTGACCTTAAAAATAAATTTTCTGACTCAAACATTTTACAGAGAGTTGTTTTACATAAATTTGTAATTATTTATGCTGTTAGCATTGTCTTATTTTTGTCTTTGGAAATACATATGGTTATTTCTCTGGTGTCTCAAGTGGAGCGAATGTCTTGCCAGCCTATTTAATGTGCTAACGTATGTGAGAAAGTATGCCCTGTGGCCCGAAACATCATTTATGTATTTGCCAATTGCCTCAGTCTTTTAATTTCTGTTTGTATGCGTTGCATTTGGTTAAGTTGAATTTATTATTGATTTCAACTGTTTGCAAATATTCTACTGACAGACCGTTTGCTTGTGTCTCCTTTGAGCCAGCATTTTACCCTCATTAGTCTATGGATGTGTTCTTTTGAATGCCAAATGCATTCATAAAAATGGTAAATTAAAAGAAAGGAAGAGTACGAGAGCTGTGTGACCTGTTATTTGTAAACAACATGATGAAACTGCCTTTCAGTGTTTGATTCTATATTGTTCTATACTATATTATACTGTGTTTTTTAACTCAATTTTTCCCTTTTTATTCCCTGACTTTCCCATCATACAAAGTTATTTGCTCAGATGTTTATGTTTTAATTGCCTTTTTTTTTTTTTTTTTTTTTCACTTTTTTTTTTTTTTGTACAATCTTGTTTGGTTTGTGTTTGAAGGCTAAAATTACTAAGTAAATAACAGCAGTGATATTTACCAGTTCTCTAATTCTCTAGTTTCAGACCCTGGCTTGCAAGCTGCTGGGGGACGCATGGACTGTTTTTTTGAGAGATCTGTGGGGGTAAAAAACCAGGGAAGTCTATTGCCAATCTGTTCAAAGCCACTGTACAAGGTATCTTTATAGGTCCACAAATTTGAAGAGATTAAAAACCACTGATCTAATTATATTGTAAACTTCTTAGGGATGTGATGATATCTATTTTTATGACTTACTGTTTTGTGGGTATATAGATCATTATGCAAGTAATAATCTTTGTTTTCACAGAAGGTAATTTATACCAACATGAAATTTTAGCATCAGTTTTGTTATAGTGTGTAGATTTTTATGAAAATATTCCTTCTCTTTTGTAGGGCTGTTATCAGTATTCTCCAGTAGAACACAGATCTGGCTGATATTTATTTGCACAAAGAATAACCTAGAGAGGAAAATTTGGATTCCCTTAGTTTGTGTTTATCAGGTCTATCACATAGCAAGCCTGCTCAGCTGATTTTGCTTTTCTAGGGGTTTTTCTTGGGGGGGGCGAGGGCGGGGTGGTGGAGGGCGTGATGTCTTATGCAGTACTGNAGGGCGTGGTGTCTTATGCAGTACTGTTTTTGTTTTAGGCTCCAGCCATTTAAATGGCATTTCAGTAAATCCAGATTCTTGCATCTTAAAATGACAGGAATTTTGTTGTTCAATGTTACTACATTTCTGTTATGTGCTAAGTGCTCATTGCTAATGTCAAGAGGAGGGGTTAGGTAGAGGAGGTGTGTGTATGGTGAGAGTGGGGGTGGGAAGTAAAACAGGCTCTGGCTGTTTACACATTCCAGGCAACCATAGATCTGCTCTCTTTGAGGCCTGAAATATTTTTCTTTTCACTATCAGTCTTGCAGATCTGGGGTATTTGGGCATGCTGCCAGGAAAAATAAATAGTAATGTGTTAATCTCTTAGATGGAAATGTAATAAACTATGTTTTACCTTTTTGTGTGTGTGCATAAGAATAAAGATTAACAGCACTTCGCAGTTAGAATATGACATTTTTAGAAATACTGGAAAATGTGACTATTGCTATACTTTCTTCAAGAATTGCCTATAAAAGGAAAAAGTAAACTTGACTCCTTTCTTCTTGCTACTTTATTCCAAAGGAGAAGTCACATAATCAAAATATTTTTGCTAACTAGATTTTCTGTTTTCAGCATAACCTTTGGCTCAGGGAGCTGATGACGAGTCCCTCTTTTTGATTTTCATGTAATGCATGTGTATACATGCATTTTTTTCATTTATTTTGAGATGGATTTAGTCTGCTTTGTAGTCTTTCATTTGATTATTCTGGTTTCCAGCACTTATGTTTCAGAGTTCTGATGAAAACAGATACACAAAGCCATCTATCCACCTGCATGTCTATTTAATTTTTTTTTCTTTTTTTGAGTATTAGAAATTATTTCCTGCAGCTTCCACTAAAGTACAAGGCTGAGCAGGCAGGCAGATGAATAATGATTTCTTCCAGGTCCTGCATAATGTAACAGACCTTCTGTTTATTATTATTTATTATCGATGTTTGTATACATGTGATTTCCTTCCCTGAAGCTTGTTCTCTTGGGTTTCTTAAAGCTGTATGCTTCTATATGTGCCATTATTGGTTTTTCCCTAGTGGTGCAGTAATGCCACTTTGTCACTCCAGCAATTTGCTTTGTCACTGGGACTTGACATGACTCAACTTATTGTTTCTGCTTTCTAAACAAAATTTGTCACCCTCCAGATATATTACCATATAACTCTGACACAATAAACAAGACAGTCCCACTGAGAGAACAGCTGATACCTTCAGTCTTAAGAACATCCTGGCACATGCAGTGCAAAAGGTAATTCTGCCTGTACAGGTTTTTTCCAAAGGCAGTTAATTGATTAAAACTCTCTTGCGTAGCTGTGACTGTCATCTGAGAGACATTAAACCACTTTTGGAAAAGCTGTGGGCTGCTTCAGCTAGATGACCAGCAACTTAGATAAAACCACGTGGAAATCTCTCTCTCTTGACTACATCCTTAGGAACAAAGTGCTGCTCTCATCATGTAGTTACCTGGATCTAAAGGCAGAGGTTGTTTGGGGTTGCTGTCAGGCAAGATCTTCAGACTGTTGAGTTTAACCTAAATGGAAGTAAACACTAAGGTTACCTCCACTTCATTATTTCTGTGCTTTTATGGCAAACACTCCAGACTGTTTGTATACTAGCTATGATTGTGTTGTTGTAATTTGTGTCTCTAGTGTGTGTACTGCTTGGGTGCTTTAAGAGGCCAACATTTTTGAATATAGATATCTAAACAAGTGGCTTGGTGTTCAGAAGCTTTGGATAGGTACAGCTCTGGTGGAAATCAGAGCAATTAGTGGCTGCTTGGCACCGCTGTTAGTACAGGGGTTTATCATAACATTCTGACAACAGAAGATTGCTCCCTCTTTTCCTTCTAAGTTAAATAAAGTAGTATTTTAGGAAGCATTTTAAAGAAAAAGATTCTACCAAGGGACTATTGCCATTTTGCATAGATTCTCCTCCCCCACCCCCCATCTTCATATGTTTCTGGAAAGGGCAAAATTTGGTCCTGATCCTCAGAAGGAGCTCCACACATTTAAAATATGGGTGACTCTGTCAAGGTGATGTATGGTTTGTGATGAAGTTAGGGGGCCTTTACTGGAAATTGATAACAAGTTTGTTTCCCATATGTGTTTAGTTTTATTTAATGTAACATCTGAGGCAGTGAGAAAATACACAGTTATTGTAGTGGTGGTTTGATTTAGTATTTATTACAAATATTTCCTACCTTAAAAAGCATGAAAACATGTTTTGTGATTGAAATAGTAGGAAACAGGAATTTTTTTCAATTTTAAACAAACCCTAAAGAAACAACAAGTATTGTGACCAAGTGCAAAAGAAACCCCAAATGCTTCTCAAAATTAAATAGATTTACATATTTATTATGTGTATGAATATTTAGAAATTAGTAGTATCAAATTACAAACTTTATAAGAATTACATATGCAAATTGCACAGGCTTGGAGGTTGGGTTTCTGTTTGTTTTTTTTCTTCTCAGTAGCTTAGAAATATTGGCAAGCTGGATGAGGAGAGTTTAGTGGAAGATACTACAAGAAATTTGATGTGAAGAACAAAATGTGATGAACAGTTCTTATTCAAAGAGGACTTTAGGATGTGTAAAATAATAGCTTAGACTTCCTTTTCCTTTCGTTCTCTTTTTGTTTAGGTTGAGAGTGTGGACTTGTGTGAAGCATACTCTAGGCTCTTTAAATATCAACAATTAATTTCAAGCCACAGAAACTATGAAATGAAATTTTAGATGTTCATTTAAAGTTTCAATTATCATCTTTTTTTGCCAGTAACAAGTCTTTGACAGCTGACCACAATATAATAAGCTTGCATTGTTGACCTAGCAAAACAGGCTGGGGTTAATTGTTCAACGTTGGAGATACTGCTTAATTACTTTCTTTAGAATTGTTGATTAGCAATTACTGGGTTTTGTTTCAAAAAATTTCCTAGAAATCTTAGTTATAAATCTTGACTGATGCAGTAAAAAGCCAAAGGTGAACAGTAGGGCCCTGTCACAGGAGCATGCAGCTTTTGATGGAAAGAGGCCATTTTAGTACTTCATTTATTTCCTCAACCCCAGCCAATCAATGAGTAATGCGTGCATTTTCGTAGTTGTACCACTGTCTAACTTTGTATCTTTATGAGTCTCTGTTCAAATTAGGAAGGAATCCGGCCTTTCCAGACTACGTAAAAACATAAGTACAATTTATAGCGTATCAGCAAGCTACTGTTTCAAGAGACCTTTCATAGTTAAAGGTAAAAAAAGGTATATAATTTGGTCCTTGCAGGAGGAGCACCTTGCCACACTGACTGACTTTTGTTGGTCCTTTGCAATTGCTGTTTCAAAAAGGTTTCTCTCACGATTGGTTTCACAGTTTTTGTACCTGATGGTTTCAAAGCCTGTTCTAGGCTGGTCTGCTTCCTGTGAAGAGTGATGTTTAGTGAGGTGTGTTTGTGTATGCCACATCATGCTGGCGAGAAATAAATTGTGTTTTGATCCTGCACATCTTGCTTCACTTATTAGATCTTATGTTCCTTTGGGAGCCGGGGAGGGAGCAAGAGGGAGAGAAGCAAACGACAGTGTTGATACGGCACAGTTTTATTGAAGAGAGGGAGGCACAAATGCCAGCTTTCCCCCAGGTTTGATCTTCTCAGGTGTTCTTATCAGTGGTGGGTCTGGTTGAGGCTGGTAGCAGAACAGTAGCTTGAGGAGGCTGTGATCTCTTGGAAGGTAAGCATTTAAACAACACCAGTTTTCAACCTTTAATTGAGAAGCGGCCTTCCTGAAAGAGGAAATCAGTTCTGAAAGTGTTAATAAATTGCTACAAATTGTAATCTTGATGAATATTTTAAAAAACAAATGAAAGTAAACCAAAGCAAAAAAATCTCTACCTCCCAACATCCCTCCCCAAACCAAAATTAAGCAGATTACAGACTCGTTAAGTGAGCACCGAGGGTTGTCTTAGGACGTAGGTGCTTACATTTTGAATTGATTTTCAATTGTCAACTTGATGTGTGTGGGAGGTAAAGTGAACATTTCATGAAAAACATTCTCATAAGAACAGTTGCTATTAGTGGTTCTTTTGGTACACTTACTTGTATGTTTGGGGAGAAGGGAAATGACATATTAGTGTTTTCAAGTCTTACAAATCAAAAAATTGCTTCATTTTTGAAGCAACTTATCTTTAGATTATATCCAGTTGTTTGGCTTCTGGAAAGATGTACTTAATTTTCCAGTAAATACAGTTTTCTTATTTTACAAAGCTATAATTTTGTCATTATAATTGCAAGCACTTTAATTAAAATGCTGATGATTAAAAAGCATATAAAGGAGTTGATTATTCCTGATGATCAAAATTAGGGCAAAATTTTGATATTCTCCATCATGCTGCCTTACACAGGCATGTGCACCTTTATTCTGGTTGTTTCTGTAATAGTTTGCAGACCATTTCAGGTGTTGTATGGTTGCCAGTGCTGCACAGATTGACACTGATCTAAAAAGGAGCTCTGTTTAGAGCGAAGAACTGATCTTTTTGCCAGTTAAAAATGTCTCTTTCCTCCTTGAAGTTACCTGTGTAGAAGTAAGCTTAATAAAGCCATTTCCTCCCTAATATTTAATCTTCCAGTTCTGAAACATTAAAACCAAAGTGCTGTTAGCTGCCTTTTGATGAATATGTTTAAGCTGAATCTTAAAGAGTTTTACTTTAAAAAAAGGGGAGAAAAGAGAGCCTTCCCTTCCAAATGTAAAGAATATTTTTGTGAAATATGTCTTTATTGTAAGCCAGTCATGCAGGATATGTCCATAAGTATTCAATATTTATGCGTGTGCTTAATTGCATACATACACAGTAGTTTCACGGAGGTAAACAGCGGTACTCACGTGTGGAAGGTTTAGTGTATGTGTGTATGTTTAGGACTTGGCCTTAGTTGTGAGTTTGTGATCTCAAAGAGTTTCCTGTCTGGAGTAGAAATATTTTAAAATCCCTCTTACTTCTGCTTTGTAGATTTTAAATACAATACCCAGGAATTAAAAGCTTTCAATGGACAGTGAGCAACTAGTTGCTGGGCTTTCTGGTTTGTCTTTGTGGTTCATGTTTTATCTTTGATCTTGCACTTCCAGTCCGCTCTCAGGGATGTTCTGAAAGGATGTTTGACTGCTGCCCACATTGCTCTTAAGGAAGAATGAGTCTGTGAGGCTTCTATGTAAATAACATGGCATGTAGTAATGAGAAAGTGAGCAACTCTGTTAATTGCTCATGAGACATACCTATGTAGAATTGTGCTTTGAAAATTCCTTTCAAGTAATCGCTGTATCTCCAGGCTGAATTTTATATCCACTAGCAATGCAGACTCATTCTGCAACTAAAAGCAAAAAATGCTTATTCAAAACATTGTCTAGTCACAGGTATCTCCTCCTGTTTTAGTCTTTACTGAAGTTAATGCTCTCGTTCTGAGATGAAGGGGGCCTGTCACCAAAGGAATGAAATAAATTATGGTGGTATTCAAAGGATGAAATGAAAAGACGGGTGTGGAGATGGCAGATGAAACCTTAGTCAGATGAAGGAAACAGTTGTAAATATGCAGTCTGGTTCATAATGTAGGAAAAAGGGAACTCATGAAGTTCCCAGACAGTGTATAGGTAGAATTTGAGTGGTTTATAAATATACGGGGTACTTTTTCCCCCTTGCACTAAACATAGGATTTTTCAAAGGCTGTATGTCTAAGGTAGGCACTAGACTTCATAATTTACCAAACTGTTTTGAGAAACAATGTAGATATTTTTTGTATTGTTAAGATACATTGTTTACCATGTTTTCCAAAATTGCTCTTGTCTGTGTTGGGTTCTGCTTTCCATGTACCACCTGTAACAGGGTCCAGCAGGCCTGCTCTGACAGAAGCCATGTTAACAAGCTGCTGGGTGTTGCAGGCCACCTCTTAGTATCACATTTGGCTCCTTGCTGCTCATGTGTCTTAGTGCACACGGATCTTCTCTGACTCGGATAAAGCATCTGGGACAGCGTAACATGTTTGATGGAGTCTCTGTGCCTCTCCCTGAAGAGGGTGAGGAAGAAAACTCTACCACGGGTGTTTACTGTGGCAAAAGGCGTCTGTCAGGAGATGTTTGAGGTTAACAGCAACAATATGAGGCAGCAAGGCCAGATTTGCTTGGCCCAGCCATATGGCTGTTGAAATATTACTGTCTAATCGCTTCCTGTTGGTGGGTGAAGAGGGCTGGGCTGTGCCCTGTGGGAGGGCAGGGTTGGAGGTATCACGCTTTGGGGGGTTCTCTGCGTGGTAGGGCCTGCAAGAGGTGCCTCCCTGCTCTCCTGCTCACCAGCGAGGGCTGTCCATTGGCTGCGGCTTTTGTTTGATGCAATTAGTTTTTATTGACTAAGACAACCTTAATAGGTTTCATTTATGTACCTTGATTTTATTGCAGTTTAGCCCTCTAAATGCCCAGGAGGCTTCTAAAATAACAAAGATACAATTAATTAGAAGCTAAAAGGAACACAAGATTAAAACCACCACTTTCCTTTTTTGCCCATCTTTTAATACATGTATGTATTTAAAACTACACCTTCAACCTTAGAGTCATACAACAGCTAAAATGTTTTGACAACTGAGGTTACTATAATACAGAAATCTATGTAATTCTCTTTTCTTTTCCTTCCCCTTTTGTTTATTTTACATATTTGAGACACTGTTGTCACAGTCAGTTTCATTGCAGTACTCCAAGGTCACTGTTTTTCCCATCCAGTCTGTTGGATGTTCTACCCAATAGTAAGGAAATTTTTAAAATGGTAGGAATAATGTGAAATGATTTTCAAATCCATAAGAAAAAACATAAGAATTAGGACTGATTTACCCTTTGAAACTCTTCTACCCTGCTTGTTTGAAATTGAGCACATTTCATACTGATGATATCTCTTAAAATGGGGGAAATGGGAGAGAGAAGAAAGAGCAATAGCTAAATGAAAGACCTTGTAGGTAAAAGCCTAATGTGTAATAGAATACTTTTCTCCCATTTGTGCAATCAGCAACAAAAGAATGAAGAAAGTACATTGGACTAGAAGCTAAACTGTTCTGGTGTGAGATGAAAATTTATCTGGTTTATTGTGCTTTTAAAAATACATTGTTTTTCTGCTAATGACTGCATGCCAGATTATTGTTTACCAGTTACCATTGTAGTCCAAATCAGAATTGAAGTTGGCAGAACATAAAGGAAATTTCAAGACAGCTAAATATCATCATCCAGAGCTTCATTTACTGTATATTTTTGTAACTTCAAAATTACAATAGATTGAGGAACGGGTGTATTAGGGTCACCAGCTTAATATGGTGTTCAGTTCAAATAACTCATATTTTTTTATGATTTTATCCTACTTAAGCATTGATTAAAATTTGAGTATAACTGCCTTTAAAAATACAATTGTTTATTAAACATTGAGCTGTTTAGAGTGGAACACTAGCATGGACTTCTCTGAATCTTGTTTCTTGCCCATTGATTTGAATTTACTATTTCTGCACAACAAGTGCAGTTAACCAGTGGTAGAAACTGAATAGACGAAGGTGAGGTCTAGAGGACAGTGACCATTTCTTACCCCTCAGCAAGAAAGTACATGTAAAGCACTGCACTTTTCCCTTGTGAAATGGCCTGGCTGGCTACAGTGGTGTGTAATTTGGTGTTATTTAGCTGTTTTGCTCAGCTTGACAATTCTAGCCATTTCACTGGATCTTAACTTGGGACTGCCTGAATGTAAGAGTATGAAAAGGTTGAGAGGAAAAAGAAGTTGAAATAATGAACTTATACGCCCTGGGCATGTTGATGAGTATGGCTAGAGGGAATTCTGCCTGATCTCTGCACTTAGCAGCAGAAGCCAGGGTTCGTATGGTGAAAACTAAATGGTAGGTCAGTCCAGAAACTTTCCTTGGGCAGTACTAATGAGCTTGGGGATATTGAGTTGGTGTGCATCATCTGTCTAAGCATTACTGAGGTTTTCCTAAGAAAGAAAATTTGTGTGGTTTGCACTCATAGAATCATAGAATATCTCAAGTTGGAAGGGGCTCATAAGAATCATTGAGTCCAACTCCCTGCTCCTTGCAGGACTACCAAAAAGTAAACCATAGGACTAAGGGTGTCATTCATATGCTCCTTGAACTCTGACAAACTTGGTGCCGTGGCCACTTCCCTGGGCAGCCTATGCCAGTGACCAACCACCCTCTCTCAGTGAAGAACCTTTTCCTAATATCCAGGCTGCCATTGTCTCTGTCTGTCCATCCCTCCCGTAATAGAACACTTGACTCCGCTAAACAGCATCAGTCATGTTGGACAGCGTTAATGTGTTCAAAGATAAGGGATTGCTACAGGTGTTGTGAGCAGTAGTGGCCCGGGTGATGAAGGAGATCAAAGTCATGCCACTCCCTCCCAAGACGGGGAGAGCTCAGGTCTTGGCTCATTCTGTGGGGCAGCAACCAGCTTAGGAGACAAGTATGTGCATACTGAGTGGCCAGGCAGTATGTGATATAATTGGGTCATAGCAGAAGTTTGGGAGGCTCTTCAGCAGACATGGGATATGAAAGTGTAAAAAAGCTGATTTCTTTAGTTCTGCTTATAGAACAGGACATTGATTTGTTATGTGGACTGCAGTCTGGTATGAACTTTATTCAAAGGCTGTTGCAAATGCTTATTTTCAGAAAGGATATGAACTTACTCTTTTTAAAATAAGCATTTGACTGTAATTGTGAAATGCAGATAAAGTTATAAATCCATCAACAAACTGACTATTTTAAGCCCATCTAGTCATGTTTCCAGAGATTAGATTTTTACAAATGAGATATTTTTAGATGTATGAAATGACCATATACCACATGCTAGAGGTATGAAGCAGCTTTATCTGTAAGTTTAAAGCCTTCTGTTTAGAATATGATGTTTTGAAATGTAATAGTGTATAGTATTTATCATATCTTCTATCATTACAGAAATGTAACACAGTTCTAAGTGTCTACAGAATTCCTGTCCTGAAGTGAAGAATCATCAGATAAATTTATTGTTTACCAAGTAACCAGAAAATTTATAATGGTAATTAAGACTTCTTACATAGTAAATTTCTGTAATACTCGCATGAGGACTTTTTGATACTAAGCTGTATACAAACCCATGTATAAATTCCTTAGAGATGCTTGTGTGTGATGTGCAATACATAAAGACTACTTGGATTTTTAGACCATGTTTTCACCCTAACCCACAATAGGAATGTGGATTTGCTTTTACATTTTTATTTTGTTTGTTTACTGTTATAGCCCAGCTGGCATTTCAAAACATAGCTTATATAAAACAAAATGCTTACCTCCATCAGTATGTACATCTTTTCTTAATTAATTGTGATATGGTTCTCATTCAGATTGGTTCTAGGAAGGCAGACAGCATCCTGGGGTGCATCAAACACAATATAGCCATCCAGGCAAAAGAGGTGATTATCCTGCTCTATTCAATGTTGGTGTAGCCTCCTCTTGAGTGCTGTGTGCAGTTCTGGCCCCTACAATTTAAGGAGGATGTGAAGGTCCTTGAATGCGCCCTGAGGAGGGCCACAAAGCTGGTGAAAGGGCTGGAAAGAATGTCCTGTGAGGAGTGGCTGAGGACTCTGGGCTTGCCTAGTTTGGAGGGAAGGAGGCTGAGGGGTGACCTCATTGCTCTCTACAGTTTCCTGAGGAGGGAAGTGGAGAGGGAGGTGCTGATCTCTTCTCCCTGGGATCAAGTGATACGATGTGTGGGAATGGCTCAAAGCTGCACCAGAGGAGGTTTAGACTGGATGTTGGGGAAGCATTTCTTTACCTAGAGGGTGGTCAAACACTGGAACAGGCTTCCCAGAGAGGTGGTTAATGCCCCAAGCATGTCAGTTCTTGAGGCAATTGGACTATGCCCTTAGTAATGTGCTTTAATGTGGTCAGCCCTGAGTTGGTTAGGCAGTTGGACTAGATGATCATTGTAGGTCCCTTACAACTGAAATATTCTATACTGTGCTATTCTTTAGCTGTGGAACTCCTGTTAATCTTGTTACTAGACCTGTGGAGTTTAGCATCTCATAGATCAGGCTGAACATATATGCTATAACCATGCAGAACATAGAAGTAAAGAAAATGCCCAGGCATTCCTTTAGACTGGGACTTGATAGAAAGCCTGCTTTGAGTGTGAGTGCATGACAGTTCAGGCATTTTGGAACATCCACTCTTGGCAGGGTTTGCTACAGCATTTTCTTGATATTGTTTTCCAGGTGTAAGAAGCTTTATACTCCTGTAATGATGACAGTGTAGAAACCAGTGTGATAGCCTAGTTCCACTTGTGTAGATGGTGCTCTTCTGCTAGAGGTGCTGCTGTGTTTGGTTGGTTGGTTTTTTTTCAATTCTGTTGTAATCTGTTTAAAGCCCGGTGCATTTACCTGTCCCCTTACTGTAAGCCAGCAAGTATCAAGTGTTTTGAACTGTGTTATATTGGATTATAAAACACTTCTCTAGTAATGAGGTGCTTATTAGCACAGCAAGTTATTTCCCTCTTGCTAGGTATAGCACTGAAGAAATGGTGCTTTCAGTGACCACACTGTGTGGCTGGATGGGATGTGATCAATGGATGGAAAGGTTTAAACTTGAAAGCCGCCCTTCACCTGCTTTTACTCTCTATCCATTTCTCTGAGGAATTACTAAGGTGCTGCAGGCACAAGTGCTGCATGGCTCTGAACTCTCAATGCACAAAGAAAAGATCAAACATACTTTTTTTTTTTCTCCTCTTAAAAAAAAAAAAAAGACCGCTGGAGTTGGAATTCATTGTGACTGAAGACTAATCTGGCAATAGTTACTAGATTTTAAGTGAGAGTAAAATATAACTTAACAATCGCATCCACCATTGTTTTTTAATCTGTTTTTCATGTCCTATCACAGGTAGGGCACTAGCAGAATGAGGAGGGATCAAGAAAGTATTTTAAAAAATGTTAAGCACTGTTGAGAGAAGTATGGCTAGAGGTACTGCACTGAGAAAGAGATACAGTCACTCTTTTGAAACAAGTAATATTATTTTCCCCTCCTTTTTTTCTTCACATCAGTACTCATCCCATCCTCCACATCATGTTTATTAGGCTGAAGATTTTGAAAAGATAACATTTGCTTTCTCTCCATATCAAGATCTCAATCCCATCTGTGTTGACGTTTTAGCTTTATGAGGGAGAATGCATTATGTGAAGTTTCCATTAGCCTGCAAAATATTAAATTAAGTGTTGAAAACATGAGTTGTTTTTGGTGAGTGAGGCAGAGCAAGCCACAGAGATGATTTGTACTCGTCAAAATTAGATACAGTCTTTTTTTTAAAGTTACAGAACTTTGCCTACCACTCACTTCCCTTCCCTTCTCTTTACCTTTGTTCAGAAAATGAAATACACTGAACAAAGGCCAAGTTCTTAATAACACAAGTGAAAACATAACTATAATTTGTAGTTGGGAACACTGTAGTTGGGAATATGTGGCCGTACATTCTTTCGGCAAGATGTTATTCACGTTCTCCTTCAACATATAATTATGTATCATTGCTTAATAAGGAGAGAACCTCTTTGTCAAACATTCTCTGCAGTGTTAAGCTTTCAAACTGCATATTTTAATAGAATGTTTTGGAAGGTATCAGAAGATTCAACTGCTGCCTTTTTTTTCCTGATGGGAGATAACATTGCTGCAGCATTAACTGTGGCCTAAAATAGGTGAAAATGTAATATGCAGTAGTGTATTTGTGCATAAGTAGTACAGGAGTATAAATGAAATCTGTCTTGACATGCACTCATGATAACATTTTTCCAGCTTGTTTACAAAATGAAAGAATATCTGTCTCTGGTAGAAAATCCTGTGTTTAAAGCAGTCTCCCACTATCCTTTGAAGTGTTAAATCCTCCTAGGTTTCATTTTTTTTGGCATAAGAGTAGTGGATGTTTAAGAAGCCAACAACATTAGCTTGCACAGGAGCATTCCTGTCTTATTTTTGTTTCTAGGTCTGTTTCCTGTGTTGGGGGAAGGGGAATGAGAGCACAGCTGCTCCCAAAGTTCAAGATGAAGCTGCTTCTTTAGTGTGTTTTAAGCCTTGGTCACAGTTTCTTACTGGAAGTCTTTAAATGAGCTTTAGTTTGATCTTCAATTGCTCTTTTATAGGCATGAAATCTCCCTGCTTCTCCCCTCTCTTCCCTCATCCTCCATCCCAGTCCCCAGCAATTAAACCCACTCACAAATAAGACAGAACTCCTGATTATCTGCAAATAAATATCCAAGAGAACTCTCAGAAGCAGAGCATTTCAACGTACATGTTTCTGAGACCAAGTAGATAATTGGTTCAGCACCAGCTTGACAGAGTGATTAATCAATATTTGTTCTGAGATTTTTTTTCCTCCTCATTTTAAAATGTTGATGTTTGCCAGCACAAAAGATTGGCTACTTTGGATATCAAAGCTGATCCGTGTGAGCCTTTATTTCTCAGATAAGCTGAACATCACAGAGAAGGGGAGATGAATTTTTTCTGCCTGGTTATTTATGGTGCCTCCAGTAATTCAGATGGAAAAGTAACAGACTATTTCTCTCTTACATTTCCTTATGCATATTTTAAACAAAGTATTCTGTCTGAATTTTGGCATACATATTCCCTGATCAGAAACACTTCTGTTTTTTCATGATTTTACCATCAAGTTAAAAACCTTTTTTGTTCTGTTTGTCCAGTTGACATTTTTATTGGCCTGTGTGGCAATCTCATGTGTATAAAACGAATAAACCAAGCCTGCAGTGGGAGGAATATTGGTGTTGCAGTTGTTTTCTTCCGTGCACTGGTAGGGCTTTCTGTTGAGGTACCTTTGCTTATAAAGACTAAAATGTTTGTGTGAGGAGGAAGAACACATCTTGTGAGTTGTATTTGGTTTTCCTACTTGAGAGCAGCTTGGTGGTTGATATAGGAAGGGTATGTTTTGTTTAAGATGTAGAATAATGGGGAGCAAAAACGTTGTTGCCTCCCAGAGGCATATAGCCTGAGACAAGAGGTACATAGGTGGCAGTTTTCAGCATGGCTGTTTTAGAATCTGAAGGTAGTTTAATCCAAATAGAGCTGACCAAAGGGTTAATGTTGGACTCTCACTTTGGATTCACAAAAGTCTTGGCATACCAGGAAGATAGGCGAAACCTGGATGAATGCCACTGTTGGAGGCCAGGTAACCAAGGTAGTTATAAGCCCAGATACTGATCCAGGTAAAACTACAGAACAACTCATATAGAACTTGGTTAATAAAGGACAGAGGAGACTCAAAGGGTATTGCTAGTGCTTGTCAGTATGAGTTTGTTAAAAATAGGTCTTGTTGTCTTGCTACACTACTACCTGTTCCATGTTTTTGAGGTGCTTATACATTGGGCTGTTGCAAACAAGTAGTGCAAAAATACATATTTGTACTTCTGTAAGGTTACTCCCTTGGTGCTATTTGGCATTTTCATGAAGAAACATGAACAATGCATGGCAAGAAGGACACACAGTAGCTGAATCAGACCTAAAGGAAGATGATTACAGTTACGTTTCAGATTCTTGGGTATCCGTGTGTACCAGTGGGTTGCCAGTCCTCCACACTTTTTTTAATCTGTGCCCTTGTAAAAATAAGCACTTCCAGAGTTTATAGATTATTTTAAAGATTGAGAAAATAATAAAGAATGTAACAAATCACTGAGTGACTGTGCATGTCAAACTGGGCAGAACAAGATCTTTGCTTTAATATAGAAAATGTAACATTGTGCACTATGAGACAAAGACATAGGACTCCTTGTTAGAGCAGTAGACTACATCCTGCATAAAACAGGATGACGTGATCTCTGGGTACCTAAGCTAGAAAGTTTGGGAATAGGAAGGGAGATGATTGTCTAGCACTGAGAGGGCAAAGGCTGGATTGTTTAGTTCTAGTGCCTATAAGCAAATAAAAATAGATGAAGGTTCAAAGAAGAGTAACGAGAATAATTAAAGGGTGGAAACAAGCCTTAAGTAAAAAGATTCTTTGAGTTTAAGGTGTTGAGCTTCACAAAAACCTAAAAGGTAGTCTCTTTGAGCCTTCTTAATGTATAAATCTCTGAACTTCTGGTGTTTAATCCTAACTGGGAGAATAATGGAGCCTCTCTATTCTGATTCCAGTTCTGTCATGTCTTGACAGATGTAAAAGCTTCAAAAATTTTGTATATAATAAGGGCTTAAGATTATTGAGCGAAGTAGTTAAATATAATTACCTGATTTTATAGATGAAGAAACTGGGATAAAGTCACATGCTTTAGTTTTGCCTCTGGATTTTTTTTTTTTTTATGGAGTACATTTACCGGAATCTTAGGGTAGGGGTATTTTCGAATTGTGTTGTCCAATGAAATGGTTCTGTGAGCTTTCCAAATTCTGGGTGATAAAGTTGTTGGTTTTTTGTTTGTTTGGTTTTTTTAAGAGAATTTACACTTGTTATATGAGCTCAGATCGTGAGGAATTTTGTTAGTATCTGCAATCCTAAAACTGAAATTCAGTGGAAACTAAGATGAAAGTGAAAGCTAGGGGGGTTGAAAATTATCTGATAACTGCCAAAAGTGAACAGCAACATGCATAATGAAAAATATATTAAAATACTTTAATAACCCAGTGGCACACATACATAGCCATATATGGGTTACTTGGAAAAGTCAAACAGATGAGACTGGTATGGACTGTGAAGTCAAGAAATCACAGAGTCGTAGAATGGTTTGGATTGGAAGGGACCACAAAGATCAAATGTCTGATAGAGTGAAACATACTGGAAATATACTCAAGTAAGAACAAGTAGTTATGCTCTTAACTTTTATAGATACATTCTCTTATTTATAATGGAATCAGTACATCACCCAGTATATATGTATGTTTATAAAAATGTATTTGTTTTTTTCTGTGTAAATGAATGGGGTTTTTTTGTCTGTATTAAGAAGTGGCATATGCTGATGTTGGAGTAAAGTTTTATTGCTGTTTTTTACTATTAAAATATATGTTAAAGAAGAAGTAATACCACCCCTACATTACTATTGTATATTTTGCATATATGTTCATTATGCACTGTTTTTTCCTATAAGAGTAGCAGGAGGCATATAATAAACTAAATAATTAATGCAGTAAACAATACAGTGTTTTCAAGCAAAGTGCCCATGATTTCATAAAGCAAGAAAGTATAAGTTATACTCAAGAATGGGGAAAAAAATGACTGGAACCAAGGAACAAGGCATGGAAATAAGATATGAAAGTTCATAAGTAACCAGTTTTCATATTGGTACATAAATATATTTATCTAAACCAAGTTTGACTAATCCTTCTCAATTTGAATTTTCTCAAGGATATCTGAATACTTGCTATCCTATGTCAAATGAATTATTTTTCAGGTATAAACTTGTCAGCAGATGTTCCACGGATCCAGTCTGCTTCCACCCTCATGATACGATGGGGTGTGGTGCTTCAAAACTTGGCTACTCTATACCTGGGAAGAGTGAATCGACCTTAATTAGGTCAGTCTTTTAATGTCAAAACCCTCAAGCCTTCCACTGTCCCAACAGATGGATGACAAGAAATTAAACCCACTAATCCCAGTTCTGTGTGGGTATATGTGAACTCTTGGAACTTCAGTGTTGTGAGAGCTGTAAAACCAGGATTATTTATGATACCAACAAACAAATAATACCAGATCTTTGCCTTCAGTCTGAGCCTTCTGAACTCTTAACAAACAAACAAAAAAGTTCCAAACGAATTATGAATGGTAACAGTCTTTCCAATTATAAGAATATTGAGATCACATGTTTATAAGAAATGTTGGGCAGATGATCCAATTCAGTGCTGAAGTTTGTGGGTTCAGCCCTGCAGCCTGACATAGAAGTTGTGGCTGATTAAACCTGAAATAACTTAGCTACCGTGTCAGAAATCTGTCATTGCTCAGAGCCTTTCTAACTCATTCCAGGTGAAACAAGGCTCCCTTTTCCTTCTTTAGCCGTTGTCACTTTAAAAAACAAATGCAAAACATGAACTGTGCAGTAATGTTGTTGTCTGATATGATCAACGGAAAATTTTTTCACTCATACTCACATATAGGTGGTGGGTGTGTAGAAGTTCTTTAGGACTTGACTGAATTTTGCTCTAAATGTTGTACGTGTTGTGCGCTTTTCACAGCAGTCAGTGTTCATTATTACAGGTAGTAAGAGGTGGAACGTGTAAATAATTTATGGCTGTGGTTGCACAAGTCTGTCCTAAAATGCCATATTCAGTTGCATAATACTTCTGAATTAATTTATTTTTTTTTCTCCTACTTAGGAGTATTTTTTTACACCTGAACAAAATAAGCAAAACACACACAGATTTTTAAATTGGGTGATACCAGAGAGCTTCCACAAAGTCTGTATCATTATTCGAAGGGAAGGGTGGAAACATAATCTAGAAAGGCATTTGTTTTTTCTCCCCCTTTTTTATGTTCTCAGGGCCCAGCAGAGTTTCATATGTAAAGAATTCACTTGATGCTGTATGCATTTTGAAACAAAACTTATCACATGCAGATATATTTAATGTTGACAGTTATGCTTCTATCATATTTCTGCTCAGCACTAGCCTGTCTCTTCTGGTCTGCATCCTTCTGTGAGATGTGTGCCTGGGGGAAGGGAGGGCCACGTACCTTCCCAGCTCTCCTGTGATTTATAGCAGCATATGAAGAAAATGGCAGGAACTAATGATACTGCATCATATATATAACTATTGTCATTTTACTCCTGGTATGCTTTCTCTTCCATTTTTCCTCTTAGTGTTTTCTGGGTCAAAATGTAGGTGTTACTCTGATTTTGCCCCTGTCAGCTGGCTATCCTTATAGATGAAATTAATCTCATTTTTAACCATGCTATTTTCTTGAAGACCTCTATCCTAAATTTCAAGGTGCTTTGAGATTAAATCATGATTTATTGTTCAGAATGTTATCCAATGACTTCCATCCCATCCTTAGTTTTTTGGAGAGACGGGGAAAGGAGCAGGGACAGTAATGAAACCTTTATTTTAAAATTCAAGTGATTTTAAAACCAAATTTAGTCAGACACCATCCACAAGGAATGCTAATGTTTTGTTTGTTTGTTTCATTATTATGAATCGAAATGTAAAGCTGGTATTTTAAAATTCAACACTGAAAAATGAGACAACCAAAATGCTTCATTTTCATTGAAGTTATGGGTCTCTGAGATACTATGGAGCCTCTTGGTTATTTATGAGTGCTATAGATAAGTGTTCACAAGGAAATAAAGCTGTCCTATGATTTCTCTGTGTCCTGCATGTTAAAATGCATTACAGAGAAAAATAGATGGTTTTGCATTATATGCTTAGCTTTCGCACAGCTGTGGGTGTTATTTCTGTAGGCAGCACTTAAAAAAAAAATAAATCTGACTTGTAATTTTGTTTGTCTAGTCTCATGCACTCCTGGTGCATCTGCCAGTGGATTGAACAGTGAACCATATTAATTCTGGAAATGGCTTTAGGCCATTCATCCTTGCTGGTTCTGTAGGTACAGTTCAGTTATCAGGAATCACTAGGAAAATTATTCCTGCTTGTTCACAAATTTGTGAGCTCCTTCTAGCAGGTGGTCCTGTTAAAGCACAGAGAGCTGATGAACTTACTGAAAAATAACGTGGTATGGCAACGGCAAAGCGTTGTAAACTTCTGCTTGCTACAGTTTTGTCTGCCTCCTTATTCCAAAATACAGTCTCTCAAACGTATCCTTACTTCAGAATATATCTGTGATGCACAACTGAATATAAAGTCATGTCCTGTAATGTGCTGACTGCTTCCTTAGAAAGTCTTTTGACTTAATAGCATAAAAATCTATGTGATCATAGTGACGTGTAAAGTTTCCATAGTTATGATATGCAAAGCTCATTTTTACATTTGAAAGTGCTATTAAGTGTTGCATAACATAGGACATCAGAGCCTGCCTATTACAGAAGCCTAAAGCTTCCCATGTTCTAGATCCATTGATCCCCAAATGGGAAGTGCTGTATGTTCACCCTTGCATAGTAACAGCGGTAGAGGCTGAGCTGAAGGATGGTGCCTTCATCGCTACGGCATCGTCCGAGCCCTTGAATTGTCACTTGCAGAACAGGTTAAAGTGCTCATGAAGAACTTGATCTTTCCAGTCTTTCGATTTACCTGTAAAAAGGCTACTGTATGTGGTTGTGTGAGATCTTTCTGCAATCTTTTGGCAGTCTTTTCACAAATGGGTCTTTGAAGGAAAATGTACTACCACACCAAAAAAGAAGTATACTTGTATCATCAAGTTGTTTTCAGTCAATGAATGCAGAAGTGGTTTGAGTAAAATGCTAAGCACGCTAAAACATGGGTGCATGGGAATCTGTCTTACCCTGTTAGCAAATTATCGGGTGCTGCTGCTTTGCAGAAGCTGGCAGTATTGCCATGATACAGGGTGCTTCAGGCTTCCTCTGAATTTCAGCTAACCCTATGGGTGGAGGAAGAAGGGTGAAGGTGTCTCTCTCATTTAGCTATTATGTCCCATTTCTTCACTGACTAGAGGGAGAACCACCGGTCTAAGCTACATGGGAAAATGGAGTGCTTACTCCTCTCTTACAAAAAATAAGTTTCTTTGTTTCTCCTCCATTTTCCTCTCCCCATCTGATCCTTACCACCTCAGGCCTGATTGCAGGCATAGGAGGGTAGACAAACAAGCCTTGTATCTGTTACACCTATCCTCCATCTTCCAAATCTAGAAGGGAGGAGAAGTTGACCTTATTTCATCTGTCTTTGATAGCAGAAGGAACAGAAATGGTTTGAGAGGCAAGAGATCTGTGTGGGTACAGTTAGCTGCTGACCTGTGCTACAGGCAGATGTAAGGTTGTCAAAACAGATACCTAGTGAGGAATTTGGGGAGGAACGGGGAGCTCTGCTGCGCTGCTGCATAGCTGAAGAGTAAAACTGCAGCAGGAAGCAAGGTTACTGCACTCCATAAAATGACAGCTCTGTAACCACTGTGTGTATGTATTGTAGACACGTAGGAAGTGTTAGAAAATCAAAGAGGATTAATAGAAAACTGAAGTGTATTCAATACAAAAAAGAGGCTAATTTTTAAGTCAAATATTTCTGATTTTTATAATAGGCTTAGCACTACAAGGGAAAGACTTGTGCACGTGCTTAATGTTAAGCACATCTTTTAGTATTTTAACAAACCTGAGGTTTTTTACATATGGTTGGTTTGTTCACTGCTGATGAGAATTGCATTTCACTTTGGTTAAGATGGAAGAGATACCTGATCTGTTTAGATAGCAACATGCTGTTACAATCTGTTCCTTCTACTTTTAGCATGATCAGTCAGTTATTTTTTGATTAAGATAGGTATGCTTCACAGTTACAGTGGGGTTTTCAGCTCTAGACAAATCAAGATAGAAACAGATACGACTTTTAAAAAAACCCTGGAAAAAACAGCTAATTAATATTTGTACCTTGATTTTTGAAAGCCCAGTTATCTTTTGTAGGTGGTTTTTTTTTGTTGTTGCTATTTTGGGGTTGGGTTTGTTTTTTTGTTTTTTTAAGAAAAAAGCCTTTCAGAAGCAGGATACTCAGAATTTTTTTTGGAAATGTTCTACAGTGCTACCTAAAATTTCAAGCCATTTGTATCTGTGTTGTCTGTTTTAGCCAAATACATTTAAATTCATGCAAGCTGCTGAAATTTATAAAATCTGTCAGTCTAATAGAAACCCCTTGTTTATCTTATTCATTGGACCAAAACTAAGATCATTTGATAAGACAAATCTCTTGTCTGTAATCCAACATGATCTTGCAAAATTTTGAGGCCCCCCAGCTTCTCCTCCTTAGTACTTCATTATGAAAGACAAATAAATATCATTTTGTGTGAGACCATGTATGTGAAACTCAATGGAAAAAGGAAATATTTAGGACCTATACAGTAACAATGAAAACCTGTATATTGATGGAAGGGATTTTCACAGCAGCGACAGTGCAGCCGCTGTAATATCTTAATACATGTCAAGGTAATGCTCACAATTAAACAGCTTAAAAAATATTTGTATGAGAACAAGTTTTGCAACTGCTAGGGCTGTTCTGCAATCTTAACAGTTATGCAAATACGTGTGTGAAAGACAAAACCAAAAATTACCACAGATTTTTTTTTTTTTTCCCAGTAAGACTTACACTTAATGAGTCCTGCTTACGAGCGCTCTACCTTGGGCCTACCCTACCATGGGCCGTAGCCCTATGGATTTGTAATATGTGCCTTTGTAGCACCTGAGATAGCAGCTTGTGGAGCCATGTGTTGCCAGAGACCAGGCTGGTACCACACGTGCTGTAACTTTCACACAGGGTCTGAGGTGGCCGTTGGGAAACTTGGGTGCATGTGTCTGGAACGGCAGGAACCACATCAGTGACCTCAGGAAGTTACAGAATATTCAGAATTCGTTAGAATATTCTGCAGTGTGTTTTGTAAATCCTTTTTAAACCTCTACAGAAGTGAGTCTGTAAAGTTGTATGGCACAGTGCTACCACAACTAAATGATAATTAACTATCTTTAAAAAAAAAAAAAACAAAACGAAATAAACATCATTGCCATTGTGAAGACTGGGGCTCTGGAAACCCACACTAGCTTCGATGACTTTCTGTAGCTAAAGCTTTCAAGAATCTCTATGAAATCTGGAGTTGTGTTTCTCTAGGGAGGCAATATTGAGCTTGCCAGCTCAATGGGAGGCAACACACCTTCCTCCTGTCTCTAGAAAAAGTATAGATCCCATTTTAATAAAAAAATAGCAGGGTTATTCACAGAAAAGATTTTCCTACATCATTGGGAGGCCATTTACTGATGCTAAGCTATAGTTATGTGCCAGTTATGTCACCCATTCAACTCAGTTTTCTTTTTTTTTTGGTGGGTAGTTGAGCAGCAAGATATCTCAGTAAAAATAGGGCAAAAAAGTTCTCAGTGAAAACAGGAATGAAGACACTTCCCAAATATTACAATGGTCTCAACTATTGTTAAGACTACAAAGGGGGTTTTTTAATGCTCTCCTTCAATAGGAAGTGCCCTGTGAGACCAGGCAGTGTCTCTCAGCTGGTAGTGCAGTTTTGTTTCAGAGCTCTACACATTCTGTAACATTTTCTTCATGCTGTTAGTAGAACAGATTTGTAAATGTGGAGGAATATATGGACAGTATAATTTTTTTCTCACTTGCTACTCTAAAATATAATGTCTCTCACTTCCACAGTGAAGAACTTTTTATCCAGGAAAAAAATGTCCTATCAGCTTCCCAGAAGATAAAATACAAAAAGCCCAATTGCAGTTCTCTGCTTTGAAGTGAATTCAAGAAAGTTTCTGATACAAGTCACTAATAATAGATGTTTCAGAAGAATTTGGGAATAATACGTCTATTGACCAATGATAAATCTCAAGAAGACCTCCCATAGCAAAAGCTGCCTGACCGAACTTGGCAATTAATTGATCTGCACCTAATGGAAAGAATTAATTAAATTTTTATATAATTGTGTTGTCAAGGGATATCTAATCAGTGATCAAAGATGTGCAAATGACTTTTAAAAATTACGTTAGTAGCTCCCCTTTTTTTCAGAGATAAAGTTCACAATATAATTTAGTCACTTGTACTGTTTTATTCCAATTAGAAGGTTAATTAGAGTATTTTCCTTTTATCCAGATAATATAATCAACTCCCTTCTCTTGTAGGTGCTACATCACCTAAAAATTTAGTTGCTCGTCCCTCACAGATTTGCTCAAAATACCTCCTGTACACAGCAAGGATATTTTTGCTGTTGTGGAGAAACATTTAATGTCTCCAGAGAGTGATTCATGAAAAAGTCACCTACTGTGGAAGAAACCACGTAGTACCAGGCAGAGGGAATTACTGAACCACAGAAGGTTTGGTCTCTGATCTTTGATGGAAGGTGCACTAGCCTCCCCAGTGCAAGTTTAGGCATGCCTTGCAAGTACAGGCAGAATTTATAGGCTGAAGAGGAAGACATACCTGAAATTAAGTCAGTCATTGGAGTTTGGGTAATCCAGATTGCTTTCTTGGGGTTGAGGGTTAGGTAGCTGTAATCCAGTCTAATCCTATTTTATATTGCAATGTGGGTCTTCTCCTGTGCGTTTAAGGAGAGAAGGAAACTTAACCCCAGCTAACCTAGGACTGGGATAGTGAATGGAGGAAACACAGATAATGATCACTGTGCCTTCCTCCCTCCAACTCTGCCCTTTTTCATGCAATGCTCAAGGCTTGTTGCCTTCAAGGTGCTGGCAGATTTTAGAACCATGACTGGTTACTCTAAAAGGCTGTGAAGTTGTGTGCGAGTGCCTCCCTCCTTTGGTTGGAACTGAGGGAATTGCCAGGCTTTCTGTGTCAGAAGGGGAAAAGCTTGAGTCTGTTCTGCAGTTGTGAATTCCCAGTTAGCTCTGTAGTCCTTAGCAATTTGGCTTGGCTATAGGAGAGGGACAAGAGGTGGTGCATACTTGATTTGTGATTTCACATTACCTGCTGTCGCTGTAGACTAGTGCCAGAGGGGACATCCTTGTAGCTGCTTTCTTGATAACTTGTAGCACATAAGGCCTGGTGATCATATGGCACAATGGAGAGTCCAGTTAGAACAGTTGTTACAACAGTTATTCAGGGTGTGTGTAGGAGGGAGTAGCTTTCTCTTAGTCTGATTGATCTGCCCCACACTTCCCCTCTCCCTCCCCAGTCCCCAACACTGCAGCCCTGGGTTCACAGGCTCTGAAGCATGTGAGGAAGAGCCGAGCAATCAGGAGAGCAACTGGTGCTGTCTCAGTGATGGCAATCTCCAGTTAACTGAATTAGATGCAGAGTGAAAATATCTTCTTTTCAGTTCTTAAACCCCATAGCTGCATCTTTTTTCCTTGTGCCTTTTATTTTCCTTTGTGTTTGAGGTGGTCATTTAGCTGAAATAACTGTGAGCTACCCAGAACAGTTTGTATTTTAGAACATTTATTCAGCTTCAGCCTTGGGATTTTGTAATAGTTTGAGTTCAGGCTGCTGGCTGGAAATGTACTCTCCAGTGTGTTTTCCAGTATTTTAACCTGAGTGAGTCATTTTAGATTAGGTGATCTTCCTCTTCAACTCCTAAGCCTTCATCGCCATCCCACACTGTGGATTTTCCCTGGGAGTTGCAGGGTGGTGTGTGCATAGATGGCTGCTCATAGCTGTCTGCGTGACCTCACTGGCAGCTCCTCATCTCCCTTGGTGGATCCTTTCCTCCTGCAGAAAGCCATGAACCATGGAAAGGCCCAGTCAGCCTCCCCACAAGCTCCCAAGGCAAAAGACTGGGCTATGTGTCAAATACCTCTCACTAATAATGATGCTTCAGATCTATTATTTATTTTTCTACCATCTTTTAAGTGAATGTAGTGCGAGTGTTTGGTACACTTTGTTAGCCTGAATTTTGTCTAGTATGGAAGCTCTGTATTTTTGCTGAATGTGCTGTGAATACTTAGACTTTTTCCTGCCTTTTTAGTGTGTTAGGGAGAGTGGGAAGGCACAAGCTTATACTTCCATATGATGGTTTTGAGCAGCTTTTATGTCTTGTTCTTTGAAGTATGTATCTGAGAGAATGGAAAGTCCTTTATTTTTTCTGCAAGCTATTTTAAATGATTAGCCAGTGGTGTTTTCTGTACACACACAAACACACATATAGGTCTATGTGCAGGCACACATATGTGCATGCACACACACACATATAAGCAAATAAGCACCCTAGACCAAACTCTTTAAGAAATTGGTTTTCTTCTGTATTCTCTTCCTGCTTCGTTTTCTAAGAAGTAGTAACCTCAAAGGTTTTAACCTATTTTCTACATTCTCATTAAATACAGTATTTGCCCAGGTGTTAAGGTATCAGCCTGCCCTATTTCCTCTTCACAGAAGCATTCTTCACACCTACAGCATTATTCTGTTTTTCATACCAGGAACATTTACATCAATCTTAAACCTTTGCCAGGTCACTGCTGACCCATGCTTCTATAGTGCTTTATTTACTGTGCGGTTCTCTCTTTTGATATAAAACATCAACAGTGTATTGGACAGGTTAATTTATTTGGAGAAAGTCATGACATCACTTAGAGAAAGGCTAGGCCATCAGCTGAGAATATGGTTTAACATAATTCTTACCTGTTATGATTATGCTGGAAGTAATTTGCAGCTTGTTGTAATGAAAACAGTATGTCGAACTGAATTAAAGATTCTCTCTGGTACAGGGAGGAATTTCACTGCATAAAAAACTTAACACGTGGTGTCGTGTTTTTTTTCTTCTGAGACTGAATTAAATATTGCAATAAACAGAAGGCTATTGCTTCAAATAATAAGTTGAGGTAGTTAGGGAGGAGCACATTAACTCTCTAGGTGACGCATTTGTGTTTCAGTATATCCACCAATGCTATCACGCAGTTTTGGTCCTTGTAAATATTTGATAAATAATTTTCAGTGCTGCTTTATGGCACCTGATCATACCGCAGCCAGCTGCGTGCAAAGAAATTCATAAATGTATCCTCCACCTGAAGGATAGTTGAAGAAACTGTCCAATATAGAGGTGCCTGTTTTGGTCTGGCAAATGTCACAAATTACATAGGGCTGTCTTAATTAGTCCCTCTGGTGCACTGAAATGCTGAGCTTGTAGTACTTCGTTGCTTGTGACAAAACTGTGGTGTTTAGGAGGAGGTAGAAAATTCTGAATGTATAATCTTCATTTGTAATCACATCACATATATCAACATAAACATGTAGTTTTTCACTCTTTTTTTGTATGCATTGATGGTTTTCCACTTTTTGCCAAATAATTATTAATGGGCCTTTCTTAAATTCCCTTCCTTTCTTCTCCCTTGGTCATCAGACTGTATTGAAAGAAAGTGTTTTAGATGTTTAAATTTTTATATCTTCATCTTTGGGCATTATAGGGTGTTACTCAGTGATAAAGTGAGAAAGTAAATATGGTAGCCACTATGTTCTCTTCCTTGTGATGGTTAAGCATATTGCAAGACCTCCTTGAATTTGTGTAATTTGCTGGTAACTTCCTTGCTTTGTTAATTTTTGCCCTCTTGCTCTCTGGGTGGTAGAGGAATAGTTAGTTGCACTTCACGTGTGAGCAGGAATGAGCCCTGGCTGATGTGCGTGCTTCCATCTGTGAAGGCTCGGGGAAAAGGGGTGGCTGAAGGATAGTCTTCAGACAAGGGAAAAACATCTCTTTGGCAACCACTAACAGCAGAAAATGTCTGAGGCTCTGACCTTCTTGCTCTTCCAAGAAGAAAGTGTAACAGGCTACAAGTAATTTTATTAACAATTAATTTGTGTACTACTCCTGATTTGCTTAGCACTTCTTTCTTAGCACAGAAAATATTGCCCTTATTTGATAAGGCAGGAGTACCTTGTTTTGAGCTACAGGAAAACTATATTGTCATTCCTTGCTAGAAAGTAAATTTGTGTTCATAGCAAGTACTGCATTTGCTTATTGTATGTCGTGTAAGGTCTCCTTTGAACTTGATATGTGTGATATTCCACAGGTACATTAGAATATTGTTATTTTTCAGAATGCACTATCAGGCAATGCAGATAATACCAGCTGTCAAAAATCGAGTTTATAGGAACCATAGTATTTTCTGAAATACGCTATTTTAAAAATTATGATGAAGTGGTGACACAAATCAATAAAGCTAGGGGATTTACAAAGCGGAGACAAGTTTGAAACATCTCTCATTCAGTCTTCCTGTTGTGCACTGGTACTAGCTTCTGCACAGGCCTTACTTTTAGTGTCAGTTCTGATTCTTCTGAATTTATCTGACAGATTTATCTCTGCAAACCACAGGATTTGTATGCCATCTCATACTTTAGTTTCTGATTAGTTGTACTTAACTGATTTGTTTCCTATCTGCCTAGTCCATCTTTTCATTTTTGGTAAAATGGATTTATCTTGGTTTTATGATTAAATGGAGAGAGTTGCTAAAGAATCAGATCTGGATCCTTTATTACATTTTAGCATTGTTCCTTGGAAACCTGATTATATATTGCAAATTGGAGTAACATCTTGAAGGTAATAAATCCTGCATAACTTGTTAAATATTTCCCATTTTTTACTCCTAGCTTCTTACTGAAGCAGAATAATACTATTCCAAACTTTGCTGAGTGTGAAGTGTTCTGTTGTAGCTCTGTATTTTCACTAGTAACTGAGCATTTGCCGTGCTAGGATAGAATTCTTTTGTCTCAAAGACTTTACATTCAGAATATAATTTCATAACTGTCCATTAAATAATGGCTTTTGATTAATGTTATTTAAATATTTATCACCTCTCAAAACAAACACTTGTGAAAAAGCAAGGGAAATACTTTCCTAGACAAATTCTAATCCATGTCTATTAAGCCTCCTGTTTATCTTCTGTTACTAACTACATATCAGATACTTGGTTTTTGTTAGTTGATGGGCTATAAAATTAACTTCTGTGTCTGATGCATTGAAAATGTGCAACATATATGTTTATTTTGTTACTGCTGATAATGGGATTAGAATTTTGGCAATAATACTTGCTTCTAAGAGTTTATGTTATAGCTCCATATGCATTTATGATATAATTTTAATTGGTGTTTCTGACTGGGAAGTGTTCAGAGTATGTATGTGTGTTTTCTCCTTCTGTCCTGGCTTCTGAATACCTTACAGCTTTACTCATGTGAGCAGTCTTCATTAATAAAGAATTCTTTTGACAGTCTCTGCTCTGAGATGTTTCTTGACATTTCTCAATATTTTTTTTCTGGTGGAGCTCGTGTTGATACTGACAATGAGACACTGAAATGGAGACAGTGCAGAGAGCTCATTGACCTAATATCGAGTGCCCTTGGACACAGTGCATTTTCAGTCATCTCTAGATGAAGACTATGAAAATAAGTGTTGTGATTTTTTTTAAATTTTTTTTTTTTAACAAATCCCCTCCCCCCCTTTCAGAATTTGGTTTCTTATCGTTGTAATGATGAATCTGATCAGTTTAGGAAAGTAAATATGTGATGTGGTTGCCTCTGACAGAAGAGATTGAATTCAGTGACCGAAAAGGACCATTTCTTCAGCAAATCAAATGCACTTCAGTGATGCTTACTTGAAATTTACGCTTCTGATGGAAGCTAAAAGCACTCGGCAGGAGTAATCATTCCAGTTGGCAAGGAATGGGAAATCAAGGTGGTGACCTAAAAGAGATGATTAAGAAGTTAGACACACAAAAAAATGTGTATTTAGGTAGAAAACAGGAGTAAAAATATGAGTAAACAGAGCACGCAAGCATGGACTACAAAGGAAAGAAATTCCTGCAATAAGACAATGGACTCAGGAGTATTTACAAGCCATAAGGTGGTAGCTGAGTTCATATACTGCCTATTTTCTGACCTATATTAGATGGGGACTAAACACCCACCAGCTCTTTCACCTTGATTTCCATGGCAGGGTGAAAGTGGTGAAAGTGCTGGAGCTTTCATGAGCACGATTGGCCCCCCTTCTGCTGCTCGCTGGCAGAGGTATGGGAATACTTATCGTAACCTCTCCCTCTGGAGCTGGAGAGAGATTCTGAGGTAGGGCACGTTTTGGCATCGCAATTGCTGTTTAGCTGCCAGCAGTCACTGCTACGGGTTGTTGACCCAAAGGAGAGTTACTTGTGATGTAGGAATAGTGCTGTCACTCCAGAATCAACAACACATCCCCAGGTGGGGCCAACACTAGCAAAGTGAAAATCAGAGAAGTACAAAGAAGCAGGTAAATGAGGAATTATTTTTGCTCCACTGAGGGATCTAAAATAGGTTGCCCCCTGTACAGGAGCAGGCTTCCACTGATATCACATGTGACAGCAGCATTTTTTACAATTAAATCAGAACTTCCCAGTGTCATGTAGTGAAATTGGAGATTAAAGTTGGGAGATGTGCCATTTCTTCACCTGTTGAGCTTCCTCAAAAGAAATGGGGCTTTATTACCTTTATTACCTTTATTTTTTAATGTAAATTTCAGTAGTTTGAATACAGATTTTCAAATTAATAGTAGTTCATAATAAGCATCATTCCTTTAAGTATTTTGTTGTTTCTAATCTCGCCTTTAAAATAAGTGTGATGACGTAAGGTGCTTTCCTGCCACTGAGGCGTACCTAGCTGGAGCAGATGTACCATATGAAGGGTCAGGACTCTGGACATCAGACTCCTCTTGTGCAGGTTCTTTAGGAATTGTAACTCACAGCAGACCAAGATTGATTCTAATTCATACCTCTAGGATATGTTTATCAAATAGAGCAAAGTAGTGAAAGATCAGTGGCCTGGGGGTTCTCTACCCTGGCTTCCACATATTCCCAGCCCCACTGCTGAGGACTGGTGGGGGTAGGAGAAGGCTGCTTTCTCAGTTTTGTTCAAGGTTGAGTGTTCCTGGGCTTTAACAGGGTTATCTTGCAAACTCTTATTTGCCTGCATGCCCTCAAAACCTCAGTCCGTTATCTGTTCTTTGAACTCCATGTCGAGATCAGGTTGTATTTTAGTTTCTGCCCTGGAGGGCTAGAAATTTCAGTATCCCTGCTTCACTTTAGTGTATGATGTGTATGTATTGTAGGCTCTCACCATTCTGAAATTGTGTGCTGTTGGTCCATCGAGAGTTGCTAATTAGAGATCAGTGGAAAAACCTAATATGTATGTTTCAATTTCCAAGATTTCCTGAACTTCTCCGCCGTGGTATTTTGTTTTGATTTATTTTTTTGTTAAGGTCAAGAAAATTGCTCTTTTACAGATGATATCTAGCTGCTTCTTTTAATCTATAGTGCATTGGATGGCTAAATACAGGAATGTACGTGCAGTGTTTATGTTGCTGTGAGATGAAGATCTGCTTTTAACTCAGCCTGATCTGAAAATGAAAGCTTTTGTGTCAGGATGGCTTTTCTAGTCAGAATCACTGTTGCTCTTTTAAAGTGTAGAATCATTATGCTGCAGCCCTTAGTATTAATTCAGTTTACAGGTACCACATATTTGCCTTTCCATTTGGGATTAAACTGGTCCCGTATAAACTCATACTGTGTCTTGATAAACAATGGGGATGAAACACGTAAAGCAGTGCTCATTTCATATATAATGTTCAAAATCTTAACTCTTTTTTTCTCTGTGAGGTTGACTTTCTTAGTAAACTACTGATTCTTAATTCAAGACCACTGACTGAATCTGCACTTCTCTCCAAATACTCTCCCCAGCTGTACTTCTGTTGTTCTGAAGAGCTAATAACTAACCGACAGCAAATGATGTCTTGCGGGGCTCAACAACCTCCTGTCAGAGTAGGTCACTGGAGAAGCTCCGGCTCTTTGTGAGAGTGTCCTCTATAAATGGGGGCAACAGTAGGAAAAGGTGAAACCTGAAGTCAGTGGAATTCTGCAGCAGCTCTGGAGAGGGATTTAGCTGATACAGACTTGATGTAGTACTGATGAAAATGTGTGGAAAGCTGAGCATCAGAGATTATGGGGAATTCTTCATTTGTACTTGCCCAGTAAGATCTTAACCACAACACAAGCACTCTTTGAGGTGAAGAAGATCCCCTTGGTATTTTGAAACCAATTATAGTTGCAATGATAATGTCACAGGGTGTAATAACCCTCACTATAATGAGGGGGTTTCTTTGGTTTGCTTTTTGCAGGCATAGTTAGGGTCTCTGCTTGCGTGTTGCACACAAGTCAACTCACCCGTTCCTTCCTGCAAACTGGTCAGGGTCAACGTGACAGATTGAAAATATTTTTATAAGGGCTGTTTTGAGAACATGCAAAAATACTTCCCCTTGCAAAGGGTAAAATAGCTGAAGATGCAAGTAAAAAATGTAATTTCCTTGGGACTTAATAGGATAGAAATTTTAAACCCATGATTAAAATTTCTATCTTACTGTTTCTAAGCATTTTGCTTACTTCTTTTCCCTTGCTCTGAGAGGGAGAAACTTAAAAGATGGGAATCCAAAGTTGAAAAAATCTATTAAAAATAATGCACTACAAATATTCAAAGGTTTCAAATGAAGTAATTTTAATGGAGAAAGCACAATATCATTGGTAATTGCTTTTACTTCAATAAGTTTCCCTTGAAAAATTTCAGTATTCTCTGTATGTTGAAATGAACGTGGATATCCTGCAGTGAAGTAATTTGGAATGGAGTCTTTCTACTCTTTTCTTTTTCACATTTGCCCTTCCCAGTCTCAACAGGATTTATCTGAAAACAATACATTGACTTGTTTTTTTACTATCTTTTACTAAGGCGTTAATAGTCTAACATTGACTTAGTATCTGAGATTGGGTATCTTAAGTTATTTACCAGTGTCTTTGGTGAACTTAATACCTGTAGGAGATGCTTTGGTGTTAATTGCACCGAATTGTAGTTCTTTCAGATGACATGGGTTGTTTTATTGTTATATTGATGTTTAGGATAATTGTGATGTAGGCTGCCATTAGTATGCTTGGTCATCAGGAAAGCATAGAGGCCCTGAAGTAAATGATTAGTGTCTTGCATCCTTTTTCTGTTGCTCTAAAGTGATAACATAACCTTTTCTGGCCAATATTTTTTTTTTAATAGATGTTTGACCCATATGTCAGGTAACCACAAACCAAAACCCTGTTCCTGCAAACATCAAAGCATGCATGAAACTTGCTCAGATAAGCATTTTCACTGACATGGAGATTGCTGAGGTGAATAGTGACTCATTTGCGTGTAGTAAGAAGCCCATGAATGGAATTGTTGCCTCTCAGAAGTGTGAAGGTGTCCGACAATTATACTTTAAAATATGTTTTATCTTTATATAAAAAATTACTTCAGGAGAAAGCACTCCTATGTGTCTTATCAGAAACAGTAAGAATTCTCCGAAGTGTTTCGTTTCAAAGCATTTCAGAAGCCTTACTATGCAGAGTATACCTCTACTTGTGTCTAGACTGATTTTCAGAATCTTGACTGGGCTGTTTAGTCTGATAGGCACCAGAGGAGACTATTAAATAAAATATACATAGATTAAAATTCCGATGAAATTAGCTTTTTTAAAAAAATATTTTTTCGTCAGTAGGTCCTAGATGAATAATATAAAATTGTATTTTAAAAATATTTTTTCTTCCACCTTGATCCTTTCTGCTTTTTGTTAGATTAGCCTAGTTTAGTACTCTGGCTCTCAGGCATTAACAAAAAATACTGCACCTTTTGGCTGGAACTGTATCAGCATGTACTTAAGTACAACAAATTCATATTAGGAGTTACTCAGTTTCTAAGTAATGTAAATATTTCTCATAATCTTGCACCAAAGCTGTAACTTTGTATCTCAGCATCCAACTTAAATATCAGGAACTCTATTCTGTGGAAACTTCCCTGTGCTTTCAATGTATTTCCCTACACCCAGCTGTAATGTGCACCTAGAAGGCAAGATCTACGTGATGTAGAAGTTCAGCATGATTTGGTTTCAAACTGAATGTGAGCAACCTTGCCAAACATCACCTGTGATATTAATTTAATTGGTAATACTGGATATTTTTGCTGGGATGTCATGAATGTCCTAAAAAAAAAAGGGAGAGCTATAGTCAGTCTGCTGCTCTCGGTCTGAGTGGCCAGCCAGTTACTCTGTGTGGAGAACTTCAGTGGGTATGTGTGGTGTGAGTAGTTTTAGGAAATCTTAATTGCCTGTGCTGTTGCTTTGATGCAAAATGCAAGACAATAAAGTGAAGGAAGTAATTCTGGTTTTGTGCATTTTGCTTTTGATCTTCTGAACAAATTTAAATTTACTGTAAATTGATCAAAGTTAGGAAGCCCAAGCCAAA
>VYZX01020439.1:23907-76337 GCA_013401335.1 Brachypteracias leptosomus | reverse complement strand
TGGGGTTTAAATTTTTTTTTTTTGTTTAGTTTGTGTGCCCCCAGGGAAATGCAAAATATCACCTTGAGTTTCAGCAATTGCACCAAATTTACCATTATCCTTTTGGGTTTTGTCTATGTACTGTATCATGGTGACCTGAACCAGAGGACAGTCAGACTAGAAGGATATTTAAAAACTCCACCTTCACTGGTGTGAAAATAAGGCCATCATCAAGTAATTTTCTCTTACAAGCTGGAAGCCTATAAATTCAATTTAGGGTAAGTTTTCATGATTCTTATGCTCATAGTCCAAATCCTTGATAGAATAAGGGTTGGCCAGTTGAGGGGCTGCTTGGGAGGATAGCTCAGATGTTATAATCAGCAGAGCCTTATAAGCGTCAAATGAGTTGGGGCGTCATGACTTGAAGGGTAGTGAGTGCTTGTGTGAGGTTTGCAAGTCTTGTGTAATCTGAGAGTCACTCACTGAAAATGGAGAGAGAAAGTGTTGGATCCCCAAAGTTCCCACCTGTTTGCAATGTATCAAGTGGTAACTAAAGGGCCTTAACTGTTTTTCTTGCCTTTTTTTTTTTTCCTTTAACTAGTGATAAATGTCTGTGCCTTCACTTTATACAAGTTGTTGAATAGCATGGACAGCTGACAAATATGCCAAAATCTAGTTCTTAACTTCATCTCTTAAGTAGTGTTTTTTTTAAAAAATTGCTCATTTACAGACAGAGGAGAAAAGATTGTTTTCTTTATTTTGTTTTTAGAAGTGGTGAAAGCACTTTTGCTGATCCTATGGATATTTGTTGTAAGGTCCAAAACCATGCATATCTTTCAGATACGTTGAGACTAACCAAAGAATAAATGTTTATCATATGTTGCTATGTGTATGAATGAGATTCTTGAATTTCTACACTTTTAGATAGGAAGATAGCTGCCATCCATTATAGTTTTACTATAGGGATTAAACCACTGATGTGCAATGATATGAGACTTTTAGGAATCAAAGATTTGCTTGCTAAAACAAAAAATAATGTAAAAGGTCATATGAGTTTCGAAGGTGGTTTTTACATAAACAGATGATTAGAAAGGTAGTGGTTTCGGCTTGCTGTTTACGTGTACAGTAGTAGAAACCTATTTTTACTCTATTTTAAAACTAAACTAAAGCTAATCTGTATTCTAGCTGAGATCTGAAGACAGGAACAAACAGGCATGATTTATTCAAATATATTTTACCTGAAATTGTGCATTTCAGTAGGAAATATCTGAAAAGTAGATCATGGCATGTGCTGGATGGTCAGTGTGCCTCAGTACGCGAGGTGAGGACAGTTTGCAGTGCTCTGCCAAGTGGGTAAAAGACAAGTTAATGATAAACTACTGGTTGTGATTTAAAATAACTTTCTGCAATACCAATACCTTTCTTCTGTCTTAGAAGTCAAAAAAGCTGAGTTGAGGGAGTATCTTTGTGGGCAGCAGTGAACAACCTAATATACTCCGTGTGGTTTGATTATATGCTCTTACTTTAAGTATGAGCTAGTATTTTCGAGTTGAAAGTTAGTACAGAAAATATGTCTAGGTTGATTGCAGTGGAATCTGACCATTGCCTAACAGTAATCTGCAGGTCACAAACTCCTTAAGTTAGTTTTGCTTGTCCTGAAGTTGATTTATATTCCCAGTATTGCAAAGCCTTTATATTGCTATGGAAGGGTGGAGGTAGAATGTGTAATACATGCTCAAACATCCCCACTTTGAAGAGGGGGTGCGGCTCTTCCTAAGCAATAGTGTAGATACTTCTAAGTAATAGATTGAATTCATTTCCAAAACATTAAGTATATATATTTTATGACTGCAGGAAGAAAACTAAACTAATCTTCATTATAGAAGTCTAACTCATGTGGTTTTCAAGATTTTTTAAAAATTTTTTTAATTTAGCTGACAGTTATCTAAGTGATGTGCAATAAAGCTTCTATTTAATATGTGGAAGTGCCAACTTCCTACATGAGGGGAAAGCATTTACTCTCAGCTAACTGCAATACCAATTCAGCCTTTCTGTAGTTACTGTGTCCCAGGTGCTTTTGGCTATACCACCATTTTCAAGACTTGTAGTGGCTGTAGAATTTTTCTCTGTGCACTTTTTATTTCTCCTTATCTCTTTTCCTCACAGAGATGGTGCTGAAAGGCATGTTGTTTTGGGTTTGTTCTTTTTCTTTTTTTTCTTTTTTTTTTTTTTTTTTTAGGGGGAATTGGGATGAGTTTTTTTTTTGGGGTTGATTTGGGTTTATTTCAGAAACAGGCAGAATTTGAGTCATTGAATAGTTCACATTTTGATGGCTGATAGACAAGCAATGTTGTTTGCTTTTAGTGTAATTTCCCAGTTAAGTTCTGCTTTTTAGTTATTGTGAGGAAAAGGTTCATAGCTGTGTTTCAGGAAGCTCTTTTGGTAACTCTTTTCCTCCCATTTGTAAATAATCCTCAGGAGGGAACGTAGCTTGTTTTATTTTTTTCTTTAATGAGTTAGAGCAAACCATCAGAAAAGTCATATTCTTAGGTTTTTGTTATATTTTCCTTAATTTTAAGTGATCTTCATGGAGTATTACTCTCCAGGAGGCCTTTGATGCAATTCTGGCTTTCATTTCCTTGTTTTCTAATTGGCTTCCTCAGTACTCATGGTGACAGCCACCGATACTCCATAAGCGCTACAGCATAACCTAGCCAAACAGTTTTTTGTTTTTCTAGTAACATCACCTACTGTGTGTGGTAGCTAATTACAGGGTTTTTTTAAGAAGCTATATTACTTGCAAGATGTTTTCCATTAGTGATCTTGATATTTATTTGTGAGAACTGATTTAGTGGTTAAGTGCTGAATTAAAAATCATGATTTCTAGTTCCATTTCTGGATTTGCAGCAAGCTTGGCTTGGCTTTGCTTTAATATTTTATTTCCTAAAAACAGAAGCTTCCTCGTTTTGTTATGCAGATAACCTTTATCTACTTTTCACACAGTCAAATCTGATCTTAATAGCTGTTGAGGTTCTGAGGATTTTAATAGAAGTTACTAAGAAAAATAAGGTATAATGACAACCATTAAATCAGTAATGACTTTTACCAGTCATTTTTGTTTACTTCCTTGTGAACTAAAGTGTTTGTGTTCTCCCCCCAAATATTCTCTTGTTGTTAAGAGCTCTTTAGGCAAATACTGGTTGTTGCACTTTTACATTTTGGTGATGACAAAAATCTGCTTTGAACTGTTAAATAACATCTAGGTTTTGGAGTGCACACAACTTTCACTTCCCAAAGAGAATTTTCCTACAACAAAATAAAATGAGGAGAAAGGTGTGCTCTTGGATGCTCTGTTGCAAAACACACTGTAAAGTTTCATTGCCCTGTAAAATAGACCTGAGAGTTTAATCTTTTAATGCGGCTGTTAGTTCAACATAGAAGTAAAATCCAGCTTTGTCTGATGGCTGAGTAACAAAGAGCTTTGTATATATTGATTTTTACATCCCTGCCACTGCCTCATATTTTCCGATGGGATGTATTTTGGCCTGACACTGAACAGGACGTGCTTCAGTGGACGTGTTCTAGTCTGAACATTAAGCCTTAAAAATAAAAGCATTGAAAAACTGTAGGGATGGCTCTGTCTTAGGGGAGTGTATTGGATCAGTGAACCTGTTAGTCTGGTCTCCAGACCCGTTGTGGCTGGTATCTGATGATTCAGCAGAGGAGCTGGGGGTGAGAAGTAAATGGTGCCTTTGTAACCCCTGTGTGGTGAAAACCTGGGTGCTTACACAAGAGATGTGGCTTTGATTATCATAAACACTTGTAACTAATAATTAAATTGGGGTCTTATGGGCATTACTTCATGTACCTATCAACATGACTCTCATCCCAGACAGGCTAACAACATCAAAATGTTTGTTCTGGGTGCAGATGGAAAGTATTTTCTTACACAGTAGGTTGTTGTGTTTTGGTTTTTTTCTGCAATTGCACTTTCCCCCAGCTTTGTACACAGTGTATCCAATGCACGGTGAGTTGTTCAGGAAAAAAAAAAAAAGTCACTTTTGTTTAGCAACTTCTCTGCATATTTTCTGCTTTTGGCAGCGTCTGCACCAGATCTGAGCCTTTATTTGCTTTGTGCTTCAATACTTGAGATAGGAAGTCTTGAGGATTCATCTGACACTTCTATTTAGTCACAGTTGAATCCTTATTCCCATCAAAGAAAAAAAAAATTAAAAAGCACTTTGTCTTTGCAGTTGCTCATGTGTGCTTTCTTTCATTCATGGAGATGCAGCAATTTCTGGTCTTGAAAGGACTTTGGTTCCCAGCTGGGGCAAAGCCCCAGAGGACATGCTTTCTTCCTGACCTCGTGGTGCTTCTGGTGGAGCCCTTCTATGTTTGAGCCTCTGCCCAAAACGTACTCGGAAAGAAAACTTTTCCTTTCTCCCTGTGACAAGTAAGGAAGTTTAAGAAACCCTACCTCAACTTCACAGATGTTTTGAACTGCCCTTCTGACCTGCTATATTTGTTTGATGTTTACTCCACAATCGTCCTCTGTCTTGCACATGATGTGACATCACTGGCTGCTGCTGGAGATGTCAGATCCTTGCTCATCCCAACTCTGAGGCAACTAGTTAATACAAGGGACGTATTTGATGCTGCCAATTTCAGAGAGCTCTGAGAAGTGTGAATCTAGATATAGATTATAAAGATGGGTGGAGCAGGAGGGAAACAATTTTCAGAAGGACTGTTGTTTCAAAGAATGAGAAGCTTTTAAGGAAAGATGGTTAACTTATAGCAGAAGGAAAAAAAAAACCCCAAACATGGGAAAAACAGTGAAAATGATGTGGCACATTCTCAGCACAGAGATGTTAGTGGTGACTCATATTGCTGAATGCCTGTCTCTTCTGCAAAAATATAAGATGACAAAGACTTGCTTTTGCTTCTGATCCATGAGAGTTTAAAAACTAAACCAGAAGTGATACATGCATAGGGGTGAAGTGGGGGGTGGGGAGGGGAAATATTGCAAATATCTCCAGAATGTTTTGGGTAGTAATTTGTCCATTTGGAAATCAGAGCAAGCTTGCTCACTTGGCTTAGATGCTCAAAGCTACAGTGGGAGAGTTGTGCCCACTTGAACCAGAACTGAACCTGGATTTAATTATTTAGTTATTTTTACTTCATGACATCTACTTCTCTTATAAACTAAATAAATAAATCTTAACCTTGCTTATTTTCCCATTTTAAGCTTAATTGCACTCGATGCTAACAAACTGTTTTGTGCATACTTCATAAAACTGTAGAAAAATTTAGGCTTTAGCTTTTTTCTCAGCATTTTTGTGGACTCTAAACTGAGCAGAGTCTGTTCAAATGAAATTTGCAAGTGATTTCAATCTCTTTTACATTTAGATTCACCACGGATTTATATGCTTTCATATTTTGGGATCTTCAATATTCTTCTTAATGCTTTACAACTTTTAAGCTTATAATGTCTGCTGAGTATTTTCCCCCACAGCTTTGGCAAGCTTTAATTTCCTAACGTTTCTAACTTTTACCACGATACAGTTAAAATATTACTTTAGAAAATCCAAACTAAAACAAACCAAAAAACCCATGAAGGTTTGATAGATTATTTTTGTCTGAGTGTGGCTGAGCACAAAATCTTCCAAAATAAATTTAAAAACAAAAGTTAAATTTGAGAAGTTATAAGCTATTGTCTGAGACATGCACAAACTTTGAAGGTAATTTATGTCAGCAGGGGAGACTGTTTTGAAGCTGGTGTTAGGTGTTGTTTTCTGTTTGGAATAAAGTCTTTACCAGGCAATTAAATAGGTTTTCTGAGTGGCAATTGTTGGGGGGTGGCTTGCTTTTTTAGCCTAGTCTGTTTGCATTTAAACTGTGATTGATTGCTACTGTACAAGAGAGAACATCTTGGCTGAAGGGAATGGATTATGGAAATAATGTGAGCTTCAGCAGAGGGGACTTTTAACACTCAGTTTCTTTTGGAGGGAAGAAGTCTATTGACCGTATTGTATCCTTTCTAACTACTAAGCTTCTATGTGAAAAATGGAATGTAGAATACATTCCTAAAATGTGTTACAGAATTTCAGAAGCCAAAGTTTTAATGAGCACAGTGACTTCAGAGATAACTAATGCATCTCAATTACTAACAAATTATTTTTCCTTTACATACAAAGGCACTCCACATGAGCAGATGAAAAGTTTCAGTGACACATGGAGTCACTAAAATACATGTATTTGGCTTAATATAATGTATAACAGTTTTTGCAAGTAGAAAAATGTGTAATATTTTCCATTCAAGGCCTCTTAAGTACTGAAATTTGTAAGTGTGCCTGCTGTCAATAGTAATCCTGGAGTCCCTTGGCCAAAAGAGTTGCCAAGTTATCTCTTTTCCAGTTCCTCGAAGGAAGGTGATGGTTTCACAAGTCAGTCATTTTCCACAAAGTCTTGTTAACCCATAAGAGGTCACCCCATTAATGTGGTAGTTAAGTGAATGCTGTGACTAATATCTTTGTAGTGCATCTCTTGGAGATTCCTACAAAGGAGCAGCATCCTGGGCTGCATCAAAAGAACTGTGGCCAGCAGATCTAGAGAGGTGATTCTGCCCCTCTACTCTGCCCTGGTGAGACCTCACCTGGAGTACTGCCTCCAGTTCTGGAGCCTCCAGCACAAGAAGGATGTGGACATGTTGGAGCGTGTCCAGAGGAGGGCCACCAAAATGATCAGGGGAATGGAGCATCTCTTGTATGAAGACAGGCTGAGAGAGTTGGGGCTGTTCAGCCTGGAGAAGAGAAGGCTCTGGAGGGACCTTATAGTGACCTCCCAGTACCTGAAGGGGGCCTACATGGAGGCAGGGGAAGGTCTGTTCAAAAGGGTTTGTAACAATAGGACAAGGAGTAATGGTTTTGAGCTAGGAAAGACAGATTTAGACTGGAAATTAGAAAAAAGTTGTTTAACATGAGGGTGATAGGTCACTGGAAAGGGCTGCCCAGAGAGGTGGTGGAGGCCCCATCCCTGGAGTCATTCAAGGTCAGGCTTGATGAGGCTCTGAGCAGCCTGACCTAGTTAGGAATGTCCCTACTTGTGTAGGGAGGTTGGACCAGATGACCTCTAGAGGTCCCTTTCAACCTAAACCATTCTATGATTCTATGAATAACTTAATTACAAAAATACCACAACCACACTCTTTACATCGCTTACACCTGGCTGAATGGAATCATAGAATTGTAGATTGGATCCTGAAGCAGAAAGCTCCTAGTGCAATTTGATAAGTTGGAGCAAGGGCTGACTGAAATTCCCCTCATGACAGGGCTGCTAGACTAAGGTGACACAGTGCTGTGAATGAATTCTTGGGCTTACATGGAAGTTGGGACAAAATCAAGTTTCAGCACAATTTGAGTGAAAAAGAGTCATTTTTAAAAAATCAGAAAAAAAAAATCAATATTAGATCTCAGTTACCATGTAGAAGGTACTTTGGCAGGAAATGGTACTGGGGAGAAGAGAATTAGATGTCTCATGTGAGGGAAAATTGGTTTCTGCATTTCCTAGCCACTACTTTTTTAGGATCCAGATAAATGTTAGAACTCATATCTGAAACTAATGAATAGAATTCATGGATCGCCTTTTTTTTTTTTTTTTTTTAAAGCTGCACTTTTAATTTTGATCATAGATATTTTTCTTGGCTGAAGTGGGTTTTTTCCCTTTTTTTTCTGCCAATACATTAACACTAGAGAATGTCTCCTTGTTCAGATGAGATATCATGAATAACTGGATGCTGTGGGTGAGGCCAAAAGGAAGTATGAGGGTGAGCTGGAATAATTGCAAACATTAGGTATTTATTCTTCACTAATCTATTCATTGCGTAATTCACCCAAATGATTTTATTCTTAAAAAATGCTAAGAATTCATCTGATCCTTCTCATGATACACCATCTTCCTACTGTTTAGTTTTGTGATTGGTTGGTGGTTTGTTTTTTTTTATTTAAGCATCATAGAAGACTCTTCTCATGATGAGTCACCAATCGTTAAGTTATCTCTTGATGTTTTCCCACATTTTTCCTTTTTTTTTTGTCTTGTCTGTCAGTCTGAGTGGGTTTTTTGTTTCTTTGGTTGGATTGTTTTTTTGTTTAGGTTTGGGGGTTTTTTTGATTTTTTTTTTTTTGTTTTGGTTTGGTTTTTTTGTTTGTTTGAATGTTCTTTTTGGTTTTAAATTGCTCTTCCTAAAGATGATTGGTCAGACTTCACTGCTACCCTTTTAGGTAAAAATGTGGAAATGACGATATAGTATATGCCATTAATGGTCTTAATACTATTCCCTGCTTTAGATGACTGTAGATTGCTAATGGTCAGGCAGGGAGGCAAAAGGAAAAACTTGTAGAAATGGGCAGGACCCAGATGGTTGAATTTCTATGATGGTAGATGTGAATGTCTTTCGGTGTGGGATTAGAGAGCTCTTGTAGTAACGATAATTTCAAACTCCGTGCACCTCTGGGGCTGGTCAAGTGTGTACGAACAGCTTGGATAGGTAAGGACCACCCCTAGTGAGAGCTCTCAAAAAATCAAGCTTTGTGCATGTGGCTGCTGGAATGAAGACTATGCGATATCATGTATGGATACTAGCAGATGGCCAGCACTGCTTTGTTGGTTTCCAAACCATGATACCCAAAACAAGCTTTGTATAACTACACTGAATATTTTTCAGGGCTGTGAATTAATGCTTTCTAATTTTTGCATGAGACTGCAGAAATCTTAAGCCTTCCACAGGTCAGTGACGTATTTTCCTCTTTGTTCATGGATGTTTTCCTCTTGGAGATAGCAGTTGGCCCAAGAAAACGAATATTTGTCCCTGATTTTCTTAACATAAATATGTTATTAAGAAAAGATGTCTAGGCAGTTAATCTTTTAATCTTTGTCTGAAGAGATCACTCAAGAACCCCAATTTGCAGTGTGGAGACCAATGTTTCACATAATGTATTTCCTAGCTCCAAGTCATTGCATGCCTAAAAACTGTCGTAGGAAGCAGCTGAGGTCTGTGACTTTTCTTCCCCTCAAAAAATGCCTTCGAGTAGTAAACTATGGAGTTGCACTCCTCACCATGGCTTACCAGGACAATATCTTTTGGTAAAACAGCATCCATGTAACAATAGTTTGAAGGATTTAATTGGTGTGCAACTGTTTTGTAATTAATAATTTCTGCAGTCAGCCAATTCTTTCAGAGTTCTTGTATTCTAGGTAAATAATTTAGATGTTTCCCCCAACTCTGCTCTCAAATAGCGTATTTTCATGCTAATACCTTTGAAAGACTGTGTAGGTTCTCCTATATGGTGGTGATTTGCCATTCACAAGCATAGGTGAAATGTTCGTACCCATTTCTGGTTTGACCTGTGAAACCAATCCAATACCTTTTTGAAAGTTCAGAGGCTCATTAGCTAGCATGTACATTGTGGTGCCATTGACCTTGCACATTTATTTTAAGCTGTCTGGGGTTATTGAGTGAAAGATTTAAGGAAACAATGTGAAGTTGGCTACAGTTTATCTTTGTTCCTAAAATAACACAGATACCTCAGAAAGTAGCATGGTCTTTAGTGACATTTTAATTCTGTTGGCACACATTGAAATAGCCATCTGGGGCAGCGCAGGCAGACTTCAGTTTTGAAGTCTTGCAGATACCATCTAAATGCCAAACTTTTGAGTAGCAAAATAATGCATTTAAATATAGATTAAACACACAGTAATCAGAAGTGCCTCACAATGCATGCCAGTAATTGTGAACAGCTGCATTAGAACAATGCAGCTGTTAAAACTCCTCCACACGCCAGAATACATGTATTTGTCTCTTCCAAATATTACTCATGGGTGTATCTGTATGCTTTTTTGCAGAAAATAGAGAATCATTTGGGACATATTCATTTGAGGAAGTCAGTCCTTGATTATATTCTATCAAGAGAGTGGAAGGTATAAGCAGACTCAGAGACATTTAAGAAAATAATCCAACCCCATTCTCACATGGAAAACGAACAGTATCTTGCCCTTAGGATCTTTGCTTTGGTGTCTGAAAAGAAGTGTCACTGTAATGAAGTTGTATAGTGTTAGTGTGTGAGGTGTCTAATACGTTGTCTAATGCAGTGTCTAAACCCTCCTTGAGGGGTTTTGCTGTATCTGCAAAATATCCAGTGCTGCTACAGAAATGCCTAATCCTCTGTTTCAGCTTGATTACCTTTCTTTGTGTGCTGCATTTGTGTGCTGCGTTTGTGTGCTCCTTACTCAAAAGGGGAAAAAATGCCTGACCAAGTCTTGAGCCAGTTTAGAAGGGCAGGGCACTCAGATGTGTTAACATGAGCTTTCCACCTCCATGTGTTAGGACAGCTCTCTGGCCCTTTTTCATGGAGTCAGTAATCTAGGCTCTGTGAGACGTCTGTTAAAAGAGGTAATGATAAGTTTAGATACAGAAGAAGTATTAATTTTTTTTTTCTGGGGAGAATTGCTCCTCTCTTAGCAGGTAAGAAATTACTTCTCAAATTTTGCCCACTGTTTTTATGCCACCTATAGTCATTGAGTTAGAGTAAGCCTGGCCTGCATGGGCTGTCTGAAAATGTTACATTTGGTTCACTGAAAAAAATGAGACCCTTTAAGTTCTACGTACCAGCAACTGGACAGGATTTTATGTAGTATGAAGGTATGAAACACTCAAAGATCTCCTGTCCAAGTGATTGAACCCAAGGTTGAGAGGCATCTCCTCCTAATTGCCAGAATTTTTTTAGTGTCTTGGGTTATTTTTGTTAAGAAATATATAACATTATTATATTACATTACTGCCTACATAAAGTACGTCAGGCTTGTCAGATGACAGAGGTAGTTTAATTGTGTGTGTGTTTTCCTACAAATTGCTTCATTTCACATTTATTTATGTAGCTAGAGGTATTTGTTTTGTACTTGTTAGTTTAGTTTAAAATCGTTAAACATAGAATGATGAATTAAAGATAAAGATGAGAAAATTTAAGGTGACTTTAATCATTATGCCATAACAAACCCATAGCAAAATGGAGGCAAGAGTCCTGGGGGTACTATAAAAATAATTGGTAGTAACAGCTAATGTTACTCTGTGCCTGTTGCTGAGACATGTTTTGCGCCAGTGAGAGTTTGAGAACTGGAACATAAAGTTGAAGAAATTCTTTCATCATGATGGAAACAAGTCTTGTCATCATCATTGTCATCATACTATCTGTGTCTTGTTTTCCCCTGCGTTTTTAATAGAGGAAGCCTTCAGTGGCCTGTGATTCAACTGCAGAAAGTTATGTCATACAAAGGAGACCAAGAACAAAGCTGTTGGGGTCACAAACCAGGAAATATGGGGGAAACCTGTGCTTCTGCATGAGAAGCTTCACTTTGGGACTCTGATGTGCTTCGTGTGCACTGTAATTTCCTAAGGAATACAGCAGCACAGATCTGATTTTAACTGTGTTGCCAATTTACAAGCAGCCTGATCAAAAACTTCTTGAGGCTGGTATGACCATACTTATTGGAGTGCTCTGGGACACTAATCAATATTTTTTTTTTTTGTCCCTATACTGGTTATGTCAAGAAAGGTGTTAGTAAGAAGGTATCATAAAGACAAGAAAACAATGACACTGCAAACATTAGGGAAAACTTCCTTGCTGCTGATTTTGTCTCCAATGCTAGTGTCATCAAATGTCCATTGAATTCAATAGTTGAAAAAGACTTCCAGAAGACAGCAAACTTGAATAGCCATTTGACTGAGGTTTTCTGATCAAAAAGTTTCTAAAGCCTTGTTGGTTTACTTCCCAGAACCTGAAGTAGCCTTGGAATTTGGCAGTCACTCTGCAGTCATGCGTGAGCAATGGGGCTTCCTGCACTCCTGGCCAAGTCTAGATAAATTAAAAAGCTTGCATATTGGAAAGTTGTAACGCTTCTTAGAATATAAATCTTCTTACCTGTGAATTTTTGAATAGTATGTGAATATATTTGAGAGTGAAACTTCTGTCCCCCTTCTCAGAAAATGTAGGGATTTATATTTGATATATTATCTGGATTGTGTGATGTGCTTAATAGCATTTCTTTCAAATCTTCTTTTAAAAATTGATTTATTCTTACTCCTGTTATCTTAGTGTTAAAAATAGGAAAATAATGATTTTCCGTGTTCCCTCTACTATGAGTTCTCTGTGGCTCAAAATCTGGTAATGTACAGGCAGCTTACCTGACATGATGCCCAAGTCTATCTTACCTCAGTCCACTCTATAATCTGTGTCATATTTTCCTTCATAAACACTCATCTCATTGTTTGGGTGCCACAAGTGATGTTACTTGTATCTATTTACACTTTTGTTTTTCAAATACAGAATATGCTCTACACCTGTTGCTTTCCTTTGAAAAACACATCTCTCCGACAAGCACGGTTTATGATGCTAACTTGCAGGCATTCTTTAATTATAAAAGGCTATGTGATGATCTGTCAAGGGACAGTTGTCTCTAAATGGATTAAAAGAAGCTTATACGGTTTAAATATGGGCTGTGCCTTTCATGTGCTAAAAATAGTTCAAGTTATCTTGAACTGGCTAAATAGTGTATTTAGTACCAATGCAGGTAGCTTTATTTTCTTGATTTCAGGTAGGTAAGTTTGTTCCTCTGTGAATGTGGGATGTAAAGAATAGAAAGAAAAACTAAGGTAAATATGTGAGCTGACCAATGTTGTTAGATAAACTGTTCCTAAGCATCAAACCATAGGAAAATATGAGGCACTGTTTAAATAAAACCTATCCTCTGCCATGCAAGATCATCTCTCAGCTGTTGAGAATCAAAATTGTAGTGTCCTGACTCATCAATAGGGCTTTTGCTACCTTCCTCTAGTAAGAAGTGGAATGAGAATAAATTAAAGATTGTCTGTTTGGAAAATAAATGTCTTCCTGAAAGATAGTGGTGGTTATCATGAAAGTGTAAAAGCATAAGATACGCTATTTGCTAATACTGGGAAAAGTGGGAAGTTTTTCAGGTATGCAGGATTTTCCTAGAGGTCTGAAACAAAGCTGAATACAAGTTGAGAACCACCACTGCAAGTTTAGTTAGGTACGTATGTACCTAATAGAAAGGTAAGTGGTAGCTGCAGATTCAGGCATCTATTAAGAGCTGAATTGCATAACTGTGCTGTGTTGGGGGGTTTTTTTATGTCTAGTTTTTGAAAAATTAGTGCCTTTGAAAAATTCCATGGCATTATCAGTAGAAAGTCATGTCTGTGGCAGAGAACCGCAAAACCCCATGAGGTAATAAAAACACATATTGTGCTTGTCAAACATTGCTCACTTTTGTCTTGCCGAAGTAATGTCTGCAGCATTGTGAAAAATCTCAACAGGTTTTCTGATTGTCAGATGTTTTGCATCTGTTTTGCATCAGTGATTAGTTGCCCACAAAAGCAGTTAATTGCCTTATGTACTGTGAATGTTATCCTCTAAGTATTTTGAGCTGAGAAGGATAAGAGCTACTTTTTCTAAAGCTAGACTGTGGGAAGGGAAAACTCTTAAGTTAGCTGGATCAGACAGAGTCAGATGAGATTATTATTTTTTTCTCACACAGTTGTTGCTAACAACGGAAGAATTAGAGCATTCTGCTTTACGCACCTTGACTTGATCAGTGTTAGAGTTTCCAGTATAATTGGTTCCTTGGCCAGTTTTATGGACTACAGGAATTAACTATTTGAGATCATTGCTGCTTTTTGATCTTTCTTGCCTAGCTTTTGCAGTAAACAATATTTTCAGCTACAACTCATACTCTGGTAGTTGCTCTTTGACTTTCCTTTCCCTTAAAGGTGTGGTGACACCTGATGGCCAGGCTAGTTTGAGATCTAGAAAGATGCAGTAGTTGGAGGTTTCCTTATGAAACTTTTTTCAAATTTAAATTATTAGATATCTAAAGCTATGGCAGACAACCATGTTGAGACATAAATAGCTTTTCTCAACACATTGGACCTGCAATACATTCTACTAAACCAATGACCTTAAATGTACAAACATATAAACAATAACCGGAAATGATAAAGGACAACAAAAGCGAGAACCTGTAGTGGAAACATTAACTTCCTCTGGCAAGTGCATGTTCACGAAATTGTTCCTGTAATAGTTCTGTAATGCGGTTTGTAGTGCTTCAGCTCTGCTGTCCACCACCACTACTGCCTCTGGTGGTGTTCCCTTTGGGAACAGCCTGGGGGAGCTCCTCTAAACACACCTGCTGCAATGAAGACTTCTGCAGGTACATGCTGGCTGCAGCATCCCTGAAGTGTAAAGAGGTCTGTTTTCGTCCTTGTGACATCTTGCCAGCCAGGCCCTGGGCTTCATGCACCTCGAGGGTGGATGTTCATCCTTCACTGCTGGAGTGGCATAGAATGGAGGAAAGAAATGTCTGAGGGACTGTGTGGGAGAGAGTATTTGCTCATTTGGTGTGGGTCATGCTCAGGAGATAGACAAATGCTTACTGGTATTCATGACCTTAATTGGAAAGAATTAAAACCATACCATATCCTATTAAAACTAACAGACTTAGCTGGAAAGAATTAAAACCATAGCATATCCTATTAAAGCCAAACGAGTTAATAAGTTTTAATATATTTAGCATCATGTTTCTTTATTGGTGACTTCTGCCATGTCCCCAGCATTTCTGGACCAGCCCCAAGCTCAGCAATTTTTCTGACAGCCACGTGGTTACAGCAGGCTCACCACAGGTCCACATAGTTGAGACAGCACCTAGCTCCAGACACCACAGATGGAAATTAAAAGTTATAGTATTAGGTTGCTCATTTGTTCCTGTATCATTTTAAGTCAATAAGAAACAGATGGTGTGAGGAAGCAGCTGCGATTTGGCTAAAGACACCTGGGCAGTGTTTTTGGGGTCTGAGTGGGTGACCGTTTTGGTGACCTAACGAAGAACAAGGATCTTCTTTGTTATTGCTACCTGACATCTCAGAAACAGTTTTAATCTCATTTGGTTAACTATACTTCCACTACATTTCTCAGTTTGTCTTGAAGTCATGGATGGGTGAGCTGTTTTATGGAGATGTGCTTAGCTCCCATAAGCAGTAAAATGCAATAATTTAATGGCTCTCTAAATTGACAAATTCTGATAAAATTTTCTGAGAAAAAATACTGATATAAAAGTTCATTCCCAAGGATACACTTAAGGGGGAAAAAGATCCCAAATAAGGATATGTTGGGGATTGAGGAGCTGTTTGCCATGAATTTCCAGTTAAAATAGATATGACTGCACTTTCAAGCTTATTTGGGCTATGTTTTAGATAAAGGAAGTAATTTAAACATTAGTCACCATATTGTGGAAAGCATTGGAGAAAATAATTTAGTATGTAGTTTCAAATCTCCCAAATTATAACCTGGATTTGATGACAGACTGAAGTCAGCATGAAGTTGAGTGGGGGTTTTTTGAGGGCTTTGGAGGACTGACTAGGTCTGTGAGTTGTGGTGGGTTTACCCTGGCTGGGTGCTGTATGGGGAAAATCAGCTCAGACAGACCCACTACATGAGTCATTTAGACCTGTGCTTTTCATTAAGCTGGCTATTTTTAAAAGGTAGCTTGCTATGTTAGAATTAGTATCTAATAGGCACTTCTAAAGAAAATAAAATGTATAAATTCTAGTTTATTAAAAGCCAGAGTATAGTTGCTTTGTCTTGTTATTTACACTTAACTGTTATGTGGATACTGTTACTTGGCAATACAGCTTTAGGAAAGTTTAAAGAAAAGAAAAAACAATGTTTATAACAAGGCAATAACTAATAGAAATTACCACCATCACTGAAGGTAATGTATAAGGAGGTCTTGTATACAAGTCATTCGTTTTCCTATTGCTTGTGAATATCCAACAGTGACAAGATGAGATTCCTGCTTACCAAACTCTATTATTTAGACATGTGGAGCTACCACTTCTATATAGGCTGTTTTATAACTTTTCTAGGGCAACCGGCAGTCATCTGCTGTAGGAGGTTGTAAGGCACTGACTATACTTGGTACTGTTTGAGCTCTAGGCAGGGGAGTCATGAGCAGGTGTGGACAGATGCCCTCTAGTCCAGTGATGGTCGTATGCATGGGCTCCCCAGGTTTCTAAACCTGCCTTCATGGGAGTGAGAAACATGTTTTTAAAAGTCTCTGGTAGTCAGAAGGTAAGTGAGATAAATCCCATGGTATTTTTTTCCTTAGCATTTTGTTTGGTTTTTGGTTTTGCTTTAATAGAATAAAATATTATCTGTCCGTACTTAAACTCTCTTTACAAATGCATTCAGTAGGGTTGCCACAGACCACAGGAATGAGACTATGAGCAGTGGTTGCCTTTGGGAGGTCTTGAAAACAACTAATCCTTTGTGGGTAGGAATACCAAAGCAGAGGGCAGCTTGTTTCTCTCCTAAAATGTCAGCACTGTTTATTTTAACACATAACGATGAAATCCCAAACCTTATTTCAATTTAAGAGGGGAGACCTATGTTTGATTTGGCCAACTATCAAATAGCTAGTAAAGCAAGAATATAATTTTTCTTGCTTTTACCTGACCTAGTGATTCATCATAATCTGTTTTGCTGGGGGAGCGCACAGTGTGAGGATGTAAAGGTGTTACACAGTGTATACCAAATGTAAATTGCTGACATATACATTATATTAATTCTCCCCCTTTAAACTTACAAAAAAGTAGAAACCATTGAAAGTGTCTCTGTAGTGGGTCTGTCTGAGCTGATTTTCCCCATACAGCCCTCATGCTGCAGTACTAGGACCCAGAGAGTGTTGATAACACACACCCTTGTTATGACTAGCAATGCCCACACGGCACCAAAGGTACAGAGAGGGCAAGATCTGGGAGGGGATACAACCCGGACAGCCGACCCGAGCTGACCAAGAGGATATTCCATACCATATGACGTCAGCTCAACTATAAAGGGAGGAGGAGGGGGGGATTCTGGGGAAGACATTTGTCCTCCGAGCAACCGGTACGCGTTCTGGAGCCCTGCTTCCCGGGACAGGCCCGACACCGCCTGCAGATGGGAAGTAGAGAGTAATGGCTTTGCTGCTTTTGCTTCATGCGTGACCTTGCTTTCTCTGCTGTTTATTAAACTGCTTCTTATCTTAACCCACGGGTTTTCCTTTTCCATCTTACTCTCTCCCCGCTTGCCTTGCTGACGGAGGTTTTGGGGTGTGTGGGGGGGAGTGATAGAGGGACTAGGGGTGGGCACCTGGCACCCAGCCAAGGTAAACCCACCGCACTCACAAGCTAATATTCCCAGGCTAAATGTAATGAAGTAAGCAGTTAAGTATTGTCTCAAGCCACTTTTCTGTCAATAAATAAATACTGATATTCTCAACATACTCCATTAAATATATTTCATCAAAGGTCATGAAGCCCAAGCTGTTTAAAGTGACCTGACTGAAAAAATCTTTTTTGAGATTTCATATACAGGGGAGAATCCACAGAAACTCTTTTCAGTACTTTGTTAATGCTGAGACAACAGTGTCTCTCACTGTTTGCACTTTAATATTTGGATTATCATGAGTTTACAGCCTGTATTTTGTAGGACAAGAGGAGGAAGATGTGTTTTTAACATAAGAATTATTTCCAGCATGAAATGTTCATACCAAAACTCCTGGAGATGCATGGTATCTGAAATACCATTATGAATCCCATCTTCTCTCTTCTATGTCACTTGTCATTTGCTCCCTTAAGCAAGCAGTCAGTGCTGAAGTCTGCATTGTTTGATTGTCATTAACATTCATTATGACGTTATTTGTCATAATTTGGTATGTTCAACTAGATGAAAACTGACATCATAAACTAGAACAAAGAGAATTACTTAAGTAAAATGTTGTTGACAGCCATCTGCTGGTGTGCTAGGAAGCATGATTGACCAGAGGATAGATTTGAAAACATTACCATGTTTCTTAAGGAGAAAAAAAGTAATCTCCTTTTAGCAATGGGTGCAAGAGATTCCAGTTCTCATTGAGTGCTACCCTGATAATTTTGCTACCTCTGCTTTGCCGTGCATTGGGATGTGCGGAGGTTTGCAGTCTCAAGGCCACATGTGCTAGTGATGGCAAGATTGCTGAAGCTCTGATATACTAACTGGTGTTGCCCAGTCCAGTATGTATGTTTCTGCAAAACTGTGGAAAACATAGTTGTGTGGTACATTAGTGTATGTAAGGAAACCATTTATGATGGTGTATAAGTTCCAACAGGAAGCAAGCTTAAGAATGCTTTTGCTTTTCTACTGTTGTGAGCCAGAGCAAGGTTGGTAAGAAATGAATTATGTCTGTGATAGAGAAGGGGCTTGGGTCTAAGCAAAAAGAAACATATTTGGATTGTTCTTTTTTCTCTGCTTTAAATTACATCTGCATTTGTTTTCATTCAGATAATCCCTAGTGAAAGTCATGGCTTGTTATACGTTAAACGTTTTGTGCTTGTCATCCTTTTTCATGAGTTGGATAATTTATGAAAAGCAAATACATTTAGCGTTCTGCCCCATCAACTGACTGCTCTCTAGAAATAAAAAGAAGGAAACAAAGAACTGCAGACTACAATGGCAGAACAGCTAAAAGATCAGGTTTTCAGAAGGAAGATCCAATGAGTGGATTTTCAGTAGTATCTGCTTCCAGAAACTGTATCCTGATTGATCAGCTAGGAAAAAAGGCTGTTAATTTTGAAAATGAGAGGGGTGGGAAAAATTCCTTCCTTCCTTCCTTCCTCCTCTTAGAAAGTTTCAGTTCAGAAAACAAATACAATTTTGGGCAAAATCTTCTGGGCTTCAGTTTGTTTCAGCATTGAAGGTTTTGCTGCTTCTTGTTTCATACCAGAGTTTATCAACAATGCATTAAGTTACAGAGATATGAAAACTTCAAACAAAATACCTGTATTAATACTAGTATTGCATGCTCCCCTTGTTTATAGAGAGGCTCATAAGCCTCCTGTGATTTTTTGTTTTGTTTTGTTTCTGATTACCTTCATCACCTGCTTTTATAAATACAATATAGTGCCTTTACTAAGGGGCAAAGGGACTAGGGATGGTGAGACTTTAAATGGAGTTCTGAGGAGACATGAATCAGAAACGTCTTGGATTTTAGGTTCAATGCAGCTTTAGGGATTTATTGGCCGAGAGTTTGGGCCTCTGTTGTAGTTATACACACAGGACAGCTGAGATTTGTCCAAAAAATCACACTTTGCATTGAATTTACTCTCATAATTCTAATTATTGAGATTACAGTGTTTTTGTTGATGTTTGGTCTTTGAAGATGATGTATTAAATTGTACTCATTGCAGGACCATGAAATACTGTAGCTTTAGCTTTAATAAGGGTTTTTTTTCCAGTTATTGGTAATAATAGAAGGGTTCTGTTGAATTGCCTATGTCTTTTTTTTTTGCTTATGGGTTAGATACTTGGAAAGGGAATGACTAAAAGGAGAATTTAAGGAATGAATAGGTTTTGCTGGGCATGTTGCTCACAGAGAAGAGCAGACTAATGCACTTTCCTAATAAGGCTATGCTGGAAGTTGGAATGTTTTGAATCGCATTAAATGTCACAAAAGTATTCATCAGAGAGGAACAGCTTGTGGTATGTTTAGAGAGCAAATTTGATCGTGTTTGGTTGAATTGAACTGTTTACACAGGCTAAATATAGCTTTTTCCTGAAAGAACAAACAACTTGTGTGGAGAAGCCTGTGCAAAAACTTCATGTGCTTTCATTTTCAGTATTAGGCTATCTGAGTGATGGCTACTGCTTCTATTTTCTTTGTCTATAATAATTTGTAAGAAGCTTGAAACTGTAACCATTTGCCAAGGTCTTTTGTGCATTTTGTTTATAATAAGCATTTGTACCAAGCTTTTATGTCTTTGCTTTGTTTGTATGTTAGTGAAAATACTGCATAAACTAATATACTGAACTGCTAGTGTTAAATCATTCAGAAAATATCCTGCTTCAAGCCATCTTGCTTTTCTAGTAAGTAGTAACAAGTCAAGTGTGTCATCTCATTTTGAAAGCCTTTATCATCAGTTATTCATACATTTAACGTGACCAAACCAGCGTGAAATCCTACTGTGTTTAATTGCTAGGTGGCAAATGAAGTGTTAACAACTAAGAAAATGTAGAAGATTTTGTAGTTTAATTATTTTTTTTGCTGTGCAATTTCGTAGTATCTATCAAAATCCCAAGGGAAGTATTTTCTTAAATGTATGTTGGACATGTTTTACTCTTCAGCTTGAAGTGTGCATTTCCTTTTGTACTGTCTTGTCTAACCACCATGCATTTTTCACATTCAGAACTTAGTGGCTCAGTTTGCTGGGCGAGCGTTTTCTTTATATGATATGGGATAAATCACAGATTTTAGGTTGATTATGGTCTGAAGTCAACAAGGCCAAGTTAAACAGTTTGAAGTATGTCTGGGGCACACAAATTTATGTCCTTATTTCAAGTATGTTTGGGAGAAATAAAGTAGTTCTGCTGTCTGACTCCAATGCTAAAAGGACATTGAGAGTATTTCCATTATCAAGCCTTTTTACCACCTTTTTTTGCTTTTTCATCTTTCTGTATGATTTTTTTAAGATTAATTTTATAGAAGTATGTCTTGAGATCATCTGTAAAAATGGTTTGAAATCACTTTTGCTTAGTGCTGTATTGATGAATGCAGAGCAAGCTCATCCATTGCAAACTCAAATTTGATTTTGTAAAATTAAAAAAAAAAAAAAAAAAGAAAATTAAACGTATTCCTTTTATGAGACTGAAACTTCAAGGTCCAGAATTAGCAAAGAGAAGTTTTTTTTCTCAAGGGTGGAATATGGTAGTTGACTTGAATAATGAATGTCTTTCTACTTCTTACTGTTAGATCAGCTTAATAAATACATAAAACATTCCAAGTTACTTTATTAAAAAGCACGTATCTAAGAAATGGAGCGATACACATCTTTCCTTCTAACTCTGGTCTTAAAAAAGAATGAAAAGCTTCCATGTGTTGGCATTTTTTTTTCTTCTTGTTGCTTTTGTTGCTGCAAATTGACAACTCTGCAATTAGGAGTGATTAATGGTGCACCCCAGTGCTTTGGAGGGCTGGAGGTCAGTCTTCCCATAGGCTGCACACTCTGTGGGAAAGGGGAGAACGAACCTGCTCCTCAGAACAGACAAAACCCTCTCTCTCCCGCCTGGACGCCTTCCTGTGTAACCTCATCTAGGTGTTCCTGCTCCGGCAGGGGGATTGGACTAGATGATCTTTTGAGGTCCCTTCCAATCCCTGACATTCTGTGATTCTGTGATTCTCTTCAGAATTACTGTTGATGTGGCCATAATGTGTGTCAGCAGTGACGCACAAGTGGTGAAGGCAAAGTGCAGAAGATGATCTTCTCAGACGATTTTTTTTTTCCTTTTTTCCCCCTGCCAACATAGCATGTGGGTTATATGTATCTCTCTTTTTTTGAAGTTAGCTACTGAACCTGCACCAGGATTGCTGGTGCTGGAATCCGATGAGCCCTGAGGGCCAAATGGCTTTGAGCAAAGGAGTAAACATTTTAAACATAATTAGCAAACTAGAAACAAAAAAGAAAAAAAAAAAGAAAAGGGAAAAAAACCCCACAAAACAAAAAGAATAACGAGGAAAAAAAGAGAAAATTAAAAAAGAAAATAATTGTTAAATGGACCATGTGTGCCTCATTCAATTCTAGCCATCCATGTATTCCTGGCAGATATAGAAAAACACAGAGGTGTTTTAAATTGTAACCTCTGTTAGCTCATGTCCAATTAAACAAACCTTTTTGCCTTCCTGTCAAACCATCTTTTGGAAATGAGAATCCAGCTTCAGTTCTTCAAAACCCTATTTAGAATATTCATCGAAAATCATGATTGTGTGATTTCAGGCAGGGTATGAGCGCTGGTTCTTGGAACCTTAAGAATGCCAGCTTTTTTGAACAGCTACCAAACATGACCAGAGAAGTTTTGAAATGTGGCAAGAAGACATTTTTCTACTGAAACAGTATGAAAAGATTCAAGTGTATCAGCAGCAATGTTTGCAGGCAGAATGTTAGTGTGGCAAACTTTTTGCTGTGTTTTTAATTTTTTTAATTTTGTATCTGTCTATTTTTGCCTATATATATATACAAACCTGAAAAAAACAATCAAGTGAGCTGCTGTTGTCTGTAGCATGTTGCCAGTTCACTTTAGGTATAACAAAATCTGTTAATTTTTTATCTTCTTAATCTTTTCCATTATGATACTTCCTTTCCTTCCCACCAACATGTAGTTTCAGTGCACCCATTGTTTGGAGTAAATGTTTTTGCCATCTACTGTGGAGTTCAATTGACATTAACCTTACCTTTGAAGACCAAAGACTGTGCAAAAAGTTTCTGTATTATTTAACTTGCTAAGTCCTTCAGAAGGATTTGTTGCTGTTGTTCTTAAAGAAAGCTTTCTGTTTTAAGCCTGAGTGAAGGTTATGTACTATTTAAAATGCAATTTATCTAACCAGAGCTTTTGACTTACATAACATAATTTCTTTCTCATGAAATGGTGGAAAACAATAAGAAAATTTGAGCTGAAGTCTCCTAGCCAGTGATAGGGTGTTATGAATTTATAAATCAAATAGTACTTGATGATAGATTCTAGAATTCCTAATGTTGTATCTGGATAAATTAATCCAGTTTGTGTTTGCCTTTTCCTTCTATTAACAGCAATGTTGTAGGTTTGACTTCAATACTTCTTGTATTGAAGGAGAAAGAAAATGAAATGTTTTCTGTGGGTGGGAGAGAAATGCTTAAACCGTAAAGAACTTGGGTTTTTACGATTATGTGTTTTGGGTTTTTTTTCTCTTCCAGAGTATCTTCTGTACAAAAACCTGATCTTATTCATGTATCAAAGGTATGTTCATCATCATCACAACCAAGCATGTGGCACTTTTATTACCCATCTGTCTAGCTCTTGTTGATAAACACTGTCATTCAAACTTTGCTTTCAACATAACATGCTTGATTTTCATTTACTACATTGAGTATTGCAGCCTTTGAATCTTTGAGTGGTTTTGATTGGTTGTTTTTTTCCCCTCCCCCCCAAAATGAATGATTTGGCAAATGATTATCTTTTTCTCTTTTTTTTTTTTTTTTTTTTAAATATGTAGTTAATAAATGTTATGTTCCAACTCTCAGAACATCTTCTTAGAAAGATACTGCTGAAGTTTTTTCTCTATCTCTAAAAGAGGAACAGTAATAGTGGGTTTTAGTGGTGGGGTTGTTCTGAGGTTTTTTTATTTTCAATGGGCACTGAAAGCTCCCTTTGTATTTGAAAAAACCTATCTAAATATAAGAGTTTCAGAGAACAATTTCCCTCACTTCCCATAGTGCCCTGGGGAATTATTTGTTCTCAAGTTCTTCCAATGTTTTTTTTTCTCAGGCAATGATTTCAAGCCCTCCTTTTTGATAAGAAGGCTGTTTGCAAACTTGAAAATGCTTACAAGCGGCCTGTACTTTAAAATTCTCTCCAGTGGACATATAATGTGTAATATACTGTTCTGCGGATGTTGATTTGAAAGGCCACAGTTTGGGAACCACCACATTAAAACACAGCTCCCAGGGAAAAAAAAAAAATAAATCACTTTTTTCTTGTATTTTGATCTGACAAGGGTATATGAAGACGTTGGGGCACATCAATGGAGTGCAATTGGAAAGAAATCCTGAAGCACTGGCCTCTAATAAAATAAATGAGCTCCAGGGCTCTGGTTCCACTCTTAAGGGCCATATCGAGAGATCAATATCTACAGTGTGTGTGTACACATGCACATGCTGTCTGCGTATGGGGAACATGCATATCTCAAATTGAGTTTGAGGGGTGGAATGTGGATTTTTATAAAAAGCGCAAATTCTTTCCACATGAGTTACCTGGTGGCTTTTGCAATAGTTTCTCTTGAACTTGATTTGTGGGGTGTCTGTTTTGGATATGATAAGAGTTAGCATCGTGGGATATCATATTGATTGTGCATGCTTGGATCATTCCCTTTCCTAAAATGCACGGCTTGGTTTTTTCCATCCATTTCATGGCTGCAGTCTCAGTAAAGCTTGCTGCTGTGCTTCTTCTTTTCACGCTAGGCAGATTGTCTTCCTGAAAGCAGGGAAAATCTCCACTGAGGAATGTGCTGCATGCTTTTGGCGTGGTTTTGTATGTTTCTTTTTTGTTTTCCATCTCACATAGGGAGAGCCTACAGAGGTAGTTAAGCCTGTGCCCATTGCCTCTGCTGTTGCACCCAAAGTAACTGCCACGACAACCGTGGCTTACAATAAGACACCAAGGCCGTTTGGAGCCGTAACCTCCTCCAAAGTCACCTCCATCCCATCACCATCCTCTGCCTTCACCCCGGCCCAGGCGGCAGCTCCATCCCTGGCGGCTGCTGCCCCAGCCCCGTTTGCCGTGCCCGGAGTGCATGTTAACACCAAGCCTAACGCTGAGCAGCGGTCGCCTGCACCCAGCGCTGCTAAACCTGCCGTTAATGTCCCACGGCAGCCTGCCGCCACGCACAATGCCGGCCACGGCACCCAGGATCTAGCCGAGGGGCCGCGACGAGGATTCAGAGAAAACCAGGGGGAGAGTAAACAGCAAAATGGGTAGGTGGGATTTTTTTTTTGCGGTGAGGGTCTTTCCTTCTCGCAGGAAAAAAGCTGGGCTTGTTTAAGGGCTAAGTGAAACACAGCTTGGAGCAGCCATTTAATCCTCAGAAGCGAATCTCTGAGGAAGTACTTGCATCTTAAAAGGGATGCTTTGAAGGGACAAGCCAGGCTTTTGATGATGGTTTTTCTCAACAGTAACATATCAGTTTATAAAGCATCACAGCTAAATTGAACCAGGATGTCAAAATGCTTTACACAATGGGTTGCATCACAATGTGTTCTGGACCTTACAACAAGCCCGGTATTGATTTCAATGTCCATGTCTCACCATGTATTTTGACTCCCAACTGAAAGCAATGGGCACTCAAGAATGCAGAGCAGTCTGTCAAGAAGGGTCAGTGGATGCTGCAATGGTCAGGAATGAGATGCTCTGAAAGACCAATCCTGGCAGGGCTGGTGGAGAAAGGTCCCTGAAGGGAGGCCAAGGGACAGATGTCACATTGTTTCTCTGCACAACGCATGAGAAACTTTAAGATGCACTCAATTGTCAGAGTTGAGCAGATTTTTTGCAGTATCATAATAAAAATGTAACTTTAAATGTTGCCTTTACCCTAGAAAAGCAACACAGATTTAAAATTTGAGCAATTTTTGTATTCAAATAATTGTTTACATTAAAGTAGATACCAGAAACCTAACATTTCAGGGACTGTAACACTGCTTAGAAGTCTTGTACTATATCTGATGTAGCATCTAGACTAGTAAACAATAGGTTAATAAATTAAACTGAGCCCAGCAGCAATCCTGGGCACTCAGACCTGCACCGCTGTCCTATTATGGTGGCTCGCTTTTGGCCAGGGCTGCCTTGGGCTCTCCCAGAAATTCCTGGGCAGGGTTCGGGAGCTGCAGCAGCCCAGGGACAGAATCCCAGTGGCTGCTGTGTTGGGGAGAGGAGGAGACTGGGTGCAAGCAGTACCATGCCAGCTGGCCTCTATGTCCAGCAGCAGTGTCTGGCAGATTGAATTAAGTAATGAAAAGGGCAGGAGCAGAACTGTAGGTTTCTCTTCGATGTTAAGAATGTAAAACCTGTACTTAAAACTTAAAAGTTATCATTACTATTTCACATCGCTCAGAGGACAGAGGCTGGAGGAACAGGCCTAATGCCTCTCTCCTGTGGTATTCTCTCAGTATATAAAGTATATGAAGAACCCTACAGAAAGGTAAACATCCATGTCAACTAAAATACAGAATAAATTGCCGTTTCAGTTGAACTTCTCATGAGAGAAAAAGAAAAATTCTATAGGTACCTATTCCCTTCATATTGCAATACGAATATTTTCCATATGTGGACTCATAACGCAGCCCATATGCATTTTATATCACACCATTGTCATGGTAACTTCCAGCCCTTTCTTAAACAGCTGATGGCAGGAGTCCATTCTGCATAGAAGTGGAATGTAATTGGGAGATCCCAAGGCTTGATGCTGGTAGACTTGTTGAATACTCTTTGGCAAAACATCTCTTATCTTTCCAGGAATGCTGTTTTAGCAAATAACTGTGTAAGGAGTACTCAAAAGCAATAATTAGTACTGAAAAAGAGGAACAATAGCAAAAAAATTGAGTCTTCTGGAAGGAAGTGCTGCAGGCATAGAATAAGCACTTGACAATCAAGATGGGATGACTGGGTGGGTGCTGTTACCTGCCCTACCTTACCTGGTCGTTAGAGGATGAATAATACAGAAACAGCTGAAGTGATTATATTGGTCTGCTGCTACGCTACTTAGTTTTATTTAGAAAAATTACATTTCTACAGTGATGCTTAACCATCTCCCCATTTAACATTGAATCAACGACACTTATGAAATAGCAGAAACATTGAAGTTTGGAATAATTGATCACTTTGAAATAATCTCCATTTTGCTTCTGTGTTTTGTATTATTCATTTTCTCACAAAAAGAAAAAGGGAACTTGTATCTTGTTCATAGGTAGCACTGCAGATCAAATGCAGTTCTTCACACATGCATGTTGTTGTACCTACAATTTCCTCCCTCCTGGCTCCACTCAAACCATGTTCAGGATATAAACTATTTGCCTTCACTTCGGGTTATGGGAGGAAGTTTTGTTTACGCTTCATTATTTTTGGCTTAGAAATAAAGCAATTTGCCCTCACTAGTCTGCGTGCAATTACGCTTTTATCAAGACCTTCTTGGCAACTCTTGTATGAAAAAGTGCCTGCTGCTTAAAACAGGTAAGATCTCCACAGACTTTGCTCAATTTAAGCTCAGCTGGGCTAAATTTTTCCCTTATAGGTTCTCTTGATGATTGCGAGTTTGTCTTACATGTTATATGACTTTACCAGAGCTTGAATTTGGAAACTCCTGTAATATTTCAAGAAACAAAGAATCTATTAACACATCAAAACTTTCTTTCCCTTGCAGATAACAACAAAGACAAAGTTAGTATCAACAGCACTGGAGTTGAACTATGGTCATTTTTCCTGTTGGAATAATAGCACGTATTATTGTTTTGCAAAATTACAGCTCTTACAGAGTTTTATGTTTAAATTTTGCAAAACAGCTTCAGCTTTTCTTAGTAACTTCTTGTTAACAAAACCAAATGTTTTTGTCTGCATTGGACATGATGTGATCTTGCTTTTCACTGTGTTAGATTTTGCAGCTTTTTTTTCATTCGATAAAACATTTGTTTGATGTTTGTATGTATTGATAAGTTCTTGGTGCAGCTATGGCTAATTGGTTTTGGTTATACAACTAGTAAATGGTGAAATACAGTATAAAGGCAGAAGTGGTTTGAGGGCTATGGAATAAAGAGCTAGATTCTGAATTTATGCAACAAAAATAAGGGTAACATCCCTATACTGTGATTTTTACATATTAGGGATATAAATATGGTTGAGGGTTTGTTGGCTTGTCTTTTCTCTCCTTGCCTCAAGGCTGAGTTAAAGGAGAGCCAGTCTCATTGAATTTTCCTTTGTCTCTGGCACCACCTTGTTGCCTCAATGAGTCATTACAAGTAGACTCTTAAGCCTCAAAAAAAGCACCAGTAGGATCCACAGGAGAAATCAGCAGGATATTCCATTTATAATATCACTTTCAACAAATGTAAAAGACTATTTATTTCACTGTGGTCGTTGCTAGAATGCAATAAACTGCATGTAACTAATTACATTTTCATGTAGTTTCATGCCCTTAATTACTACTTTAATTTTCAGATTTTATTTTTACATTTGTCTTGATTCTTTACTTCATTCTTCTCTGTACTTCTTGTGCTCCATCCTGGAAACACTACTGTCCTCCTTTCTATACCTCTTCCTCTTTTAGTAACTCTGAGATGTGTTGCACATACTTCATTAATACTATTTGTCAATAAATTCAATCTTTTAATATAATTTTGTATGATACTTCTCACATCATTCTTTCTTGTATTAAGTATCCTTTTAAGATTAAGTATTTACTAATGCATTCCATTGAATGGACTTAATTCTTACTTGTTTACAACTAATAATTTCGTTCTCATTCGTATTTTCTACCTTTCTTCACCAGAAATACTTTGGACATTGGGGAAGTAGCGGCAAAAATAAAAGTGACTTTTAAAGTTTGTTGTTTTGGGTTTTGTGTTAAATTATTATTAGAATTGTTATGTCATAGGAGCTAGTTTTGTACAGTCCATTTTAAATTATGTAAAAAGAAATGTACATTTGAAAGATCTTAAAGATTAATACTTTGGCATAACAAATATAGAGCTTAGGAGTAANTGTCCCCTTTTCCTAAGCTTTTTCATGCCATTATATGTTCTTTAGATCAGTTACTGAAAGCAAAGCTTTAATAGCCTGTATTCTTGCAAATCTGCTAGTGCAGAGATTGATAATAGTGTGTAGGTTGCTGTGGGGAAAATTTCCAGATGAAACGACCACCCCACTTTTTTTCACTTCTAGGGAGGATATTGAGCAACGATATCTCCACATTATGCTCCAGAACTTTGCTGCCTGTGCTTTCAAATGCCCTGGTTCTGATTCAGGCTTTGCCAGGCGCAAAAGACTTGATGTGTATTGGGTGGCTGTTGCACACAGCTGGTGCTTTGCCTTTTGTGAACCAAGGGGAGAATTTGTTGAGGGGCACCTGATCCGAACTAAGTAGACTACCCTGTTTTACCAAAACACATGCCCCTCTCATCCCTGTACGAAAATAGTTGGGAGTTTAATAAAAGTATGGGAGTTTTGTGCTGCAGTTTTAGTAGTAGAATGAGAATATCATATTAAATGGATATCAGTGCCCTTTCCCACAAAACTAATTCTTTAGAATAATTAGCTGCCCTTCTGTTTCAACTTTCTGACTTTATTTCTTGCTTTCTTTTTCCACTTTTCCTGTTCATGCTGGGAAAACTTTCTCTTGCTGTCTTACTCTGTCATCTCCAAGGAAAAACCCACCCAAACGGTAAAGGTTTAATCATGTATATGTCTTGATAATACTATATTTTGTGTTTTCAAATGTTCCAGCAGTGAAACAAGGAAGAATATCTCACTCGGGTTAGAGTAATTATAAAGCTGTGTTTGGTTCAGAGCAGTGAATCTGTGTTCAGATGTGCCTGTAGAGCTCACTGCTGCACATCTACATCCAAATGTAGAAGCTGCCTTTAAATGCTGTGAAAAGTCAGTTCTGCCCATGTTTTTGTAGCTACCCCAACCCAGGTGATCTCTGAAGCGTTTCACTCACTGCAGTCTCCTCTCCTTGATGCAGGCCCCCACGGAAGCACATTGTGGATACCTATACAGAATTCTACCACACACCCACCCACAGTGATGCCAGCAAGAAGCGACTGATCGAAGACACTGAAGACTGGCATCCCCGGACAGGCACCACCCAGTCCCGCTCCTTCCGCATCCTTGCCCAAATCACCGGCACTGATCACAGTGAGTAGTTTGGTGTAAACGAAATAAAAGTAATGCCCTTGGACGGATAGGTGTTTTTAAAAGCTGGGAGTAGGGGGAAATAGTAAAAAGATTCAGTCACATCTCTTGCATTTTCCCACTTCGATAATTAATCCAGTAGGCAGAATTTTGGTGAGCTCTTTAAAGCAAAACAGTTTGAGAAGACTACAGTAGGAAAATATTTTTGTAAAACTCCTGCAGTTGCTAAATACCTCAGGACATATACGTTACTGGACATTATTCCTGATTGAGTTGAATATTAATTCTAGATAAATGTTAAGCAAAATGGAAACATTCATGTTCAAATTTAATGCTCCAGAAAAATTAGGGTGTTTTCAGGCATGTAGAAAATCTTTGACAGTTGTACAAAGGTATGTGATCTGCAATGATTTAACAAATCAGAAGCATAAATCCATAGTTCCTCAGTTTATTCCCAGGACATGTTTCCATCTTCTGCTTGTGCTATGGTATGGTTACATGTAATGTGGACTGGAACAGATGATGCAGAGAGGGTCATTCCGTGTCATACAATTTTATGGTAAAACTTCAATTTTATATTATGCCGTCAGTTATAATTCATTGGCTGAGATCTGTAATGTTGTATAAAAGCCATCAGAAGTGCCTTCAAGAGATTTGAGCTCAGTCATGTTCAGACTGAGGTAGCTAATATAGAGGTAATTATTTCATTCTTCTGCTTTTCACAGCTAGTGCTACAATAAAGAAGGCAGTGAGGAAATCAAACTCTTTCCCTGGGGGCAGATTTGATTAAATCAACTATTGATTTTCTGGCAGAATTGCTCTAGGAGACAATGATAACATCTCCCCAGAGTAGGATTGTTGTCCATGTGTGATAAATATTCTGAACTTGGACAGTTACCTGATTGTTCTGTGGTTCTTTGTTGCACTAGTCTGTTAGTGGATCATTGTCTATCTTTGGATTCTCCTCATTAATTCTTCTAGAGGCAGAATATGAGACCTGAATGTCAAATGACATTCACCAGTACTGATGAATTAATCTTGTTGACAAATATTATAAGAAAGAGACTGCAACTAGATTTGCCAAACTTAAAATCAGGACTGGGAATTTACATTATCCCATGTGCAGTCCTCTAGAACCTTGATGGGTCACAGCCTGGCTGCAAACAGATGCTTGGATTATCACCCGATACAAACCCACTGGATATTTGTCCAAAAGAAATACCTCCCAACTTCCATTCATCTTCCCTTTCTCAACTGTCCTTTCTCAATGCCAATGTGGAGACTGGGCCAAGGGAAAGGGCAGAAACAGTAGAGTCACCTCTCAACTATCGTGTTGGTAAAGGGTCTCTTGAAAGTTTATAGACATACCTCATTTCTATTGGGACAAATTTAGAATTGAGGAGTTCTAATGAGCCTTGTAGTTTCCTGCTCTGGTGAATGCATTGGCATCAGGGAGAATCTCAGTGTAAGGTGGTGCAGTGTCTTAGAAAATAAAGATTTTCTGTTTCCTTGCAGTGAAAGAACCAGAACATGAAGCTGCAAAGAAGGCTAAGTAAGTTGATATTTTACATTTTTATTACTTTAATACTTTGCATGCCTTTATTCTTAACTGATAGTGTTTGGTGCATTTGTGTGAGATCGGGGTTTTTTTAAATGTTGCTTCTTTTTTTGCCTTCTACTTCAGCATGTAAAAATCAAGATCTTTTGCTGTGTAAAACAACCTTTCTAAATCTGCTGGTGCAGTCCAATATTAATGTTTATGCAGGAGCTTGAGATTTTCCATAAACTTGGTTTTCTGTACAAGGTCAGCTTGTCGACATGTTTTCTTAAATCTAATCAGGCATTTTTGATTTGCAAGTGTGGTTCAGATAGCAAGGTGTAGCTGGAAAGTATTATTGTTCTGGACTGCGAATGAGGGTCAGCTGTCTCCTTGCTTTGGGATAAGAGTTATTCGAAAGAAGGACCAACCAGTGGCTAAATCTAATGGTTCTTGCAGTCAGTGGGAATTTTTCTACTGACTGCCTAACACTGAATCCAAGTTTTTGACAGAGAGGAAGGCAATGTGCAGATAGGAATAGTGCATGGAGATTGCATGCTCGCTTGTGAAACTGCTTAAGACAAACTTTCTTTCTTTCTTTCTTTCTTATTTCTCTTCTATCACTTCTTTCCACAGGGAAAAGATTCCCAGCCACGCCTTTAGCCCCAAATATACAAAATTACGTGACTGGCACCATGAAGTCTCAGCACGTGCTCTTAATGTCCAGTGATTTAACCCAAGTTGCAAAAGCAAAATACAAACACTTCCTTCTTTTCTTCTCTTCCATCTGCTTTGCAAAAAAAAAAAAAAAAAAAAAAGAAAACATATTTCACAAGCCTTACTGTGAGAGAAATTCTAGCCTTTTCTATACTTTTCTAACACTTTCCTACTGATGTGTAAAAAATGAGATGAAAATGTTTTTGCGCTAATCACTAGTTGACAAAAAAATACTTAAACAGAACAACTTGGGTGACTGAATCTCCCAACGTGGGGGAGGAGATGGCTGTTGCAGTTCTTTTTTTGCCTTAAAGGAGTCATTTGCATTGCAGAGTTTGAGTTACTATAGGTTGTTAGAAAGCAGAAAATTATGAACAAAAGAACAAGAAATTACATTCTTTCTATTTTGGATCTGGGGGAAGAAGATGAAGAGGGGACTGTATGGCACTTATTTCAAACTATTGTACTTAGCAGAAGAGTTATCTTGAAATTCACTAGATTTTCGGCAGGTCAATTTTAGAGTGGTTGTAAATGTTTTACAAAGTAGAGTAAGAAGACAGACTGCTTTTAAGAAAATAAAAAGTAAATTAAAAAAATATCCAATATTGCGAATAGAAGTGCAAACTCAATATAAAGATTCTTCTGCTTACACTAGTAATATGTTCATATTGTGGAAGACTTAGAAAAAGGAACGTTGCTGTGTACCTGTAAGAGCTTCAACACATCCTATAACAAGAATAAGATAAGACAGTAGTATTTATTTATTACAGAGTGAAGCTCATAGGTTTTTTTGTGTTTATATAAGCTTCATGGCCCTATGGTTCTCCTGTAAAATAATGTATTATAGTAGCTACACATTCATTAATTTATGCTTTCTGAAGCTTGAAGAGTATTTTAATAAAAGTTGCTTTTATCTTAGCTCTGTCTGTTTTTCTTTTGAGTCTCTCTGACTCCTTGAGTAGTCTTCTCATGCATGGAGCTGTAATTTCATTGCACCTTCACAGACTGTAGTAAGAGAAACAATTAAATCTCTGCTGTGTAGTAAAAACAATCTGAATGATACAAAACTTTCATAGTAGTAGAGTTCCTGATCATGTTAAAACCAATGTATGTGTGTGTGTTGTCAAAATTGACACGAGATTTGCAGAAATCAATTAAATGATTGGCCTTTCGGCAGCTACAGGAGTAAGAATTCTACAAAGTAAAACTTGCTCTCAGTTTTTGCAACACTTATTGAATCAGAGAAGTTTCGGATCTCAAAAGTGAATCATAAAGCATGTTAAAAAGCCCAATATTTCATAGTAGATTAATGAGAGCCATTGCAATTGGCTTGTAGTTTGTGCAGCTGAACTACATACGTTTCTGACGGAATTGATCCTGTGAACAGGTTGATGTCCACTGCAAAAGCTTCTGCAGACTTGGGAGTTTGGTTTTTTTATTGTGTAACTTGGAAGACTGAGAGAAATAAAGACCTTAGGAAGCATTTTAAGCTTGTGTTTCCTTTTCAGTTGGTTTATACTGCTATGCAGTACAGCAGTAGCTTATGGTGTTTGTCATTTTATCTTTAGGAAAAGACAAACAGAAAATGGAGACTTCAGGTAATAGCAAAGTTATCTAACACTAATGGTCACCAATGTGGATGTCTAACAATGCACAGCATAAAGTACAATTAGATTTGCACTGGTAATGATGAGCCAAGGCATATCACATCTTACGCCTCTTTTGGGTTAACTCCTTAGGAACAGTAGAGGAAAATACTCACTTTTAATAATTTCACTAAAGACTGTTTTGATGAGAAGTTACAATCAGTTTGATTTTCTGCTCCTCATCACGTAATTCTGTAGTGAGTACTGTGTTACTAAACCCAAGTGTGTTACTGAGTGCACATACATCACAATATAATCATTTGGTAGAATAGTGCATATTAAAGTAGAAATGTGAAGTAGTGTAATAAAATTGTTCTGCTGGATTAAAAGACATTTTTATGAATGAAAAGGAAGAACAGAGTTTCAGAAGACATCAATGCAATGAATTATGAAAGGTTATCACTTAGACCCTCTATAAAGTTTTCTTCATAAGAGCAGAATGGTTTAACTTTCAAGTATTATGTTTTGGAGATGTCCCTAGGTAATGATAATATCTTCATGTTGGTATTTAACTTAACATTATATTTATCTTTCTTACTAGCTCTTATCCCTTCAAAGGGTGAGCTGCTTTAGCAAGGAATGGAAGAAAAAGCCTCTCTAAATAATCCAAAGTACAGAAACATCTGTTTTGATTAAAATTTAAATATAGGTAGTCACAGAGTCTATCTGTTGACGATAGGCAAATACTTGAAGAAAAGCCACCAAAACTTATTAGTTTGCTATAAATTCATAGTAACCAATCACTAGTTCCAAAAATGTTTAATGAATGCGTAAAATGAATTTCATTTACTGCTTCAAAGATGTCATCTCTTTGTCCAACATCTTCACTGCACAACAGTAGTTGACATTAAATTTTAGACTTTGTTACTTTTTTCAGAACGATGGACTGCATTTCTGTTTGCATGTGGAGAACATGCTCTAGCTTATGTCCAATTATGAGCATACATCTGATCTTTGAAAAAATATTCTGAGTGGTTTTTAATGTAAATGAATAAGTTTACATTTAAGAGATCACCTAGAAGGATGAATCTGGCAAAAAATGAAGTAGAAACTTCTCTTCCATCAGTAATCAACAGATAAATATCCCAATTTAATAATATTCAACTTTTCATACAGACACTGTCCAAGACAAATGCCCTGTGGTTTTTTATTAGTGTTTATCCCTAAACTGTAACTCACTAGGGATTTTTGTGTGGATAAAGATAGACTTTTTTTTTTCAGCAGCTGGAAGGACAGGAAATAGAAAGCCCTCACTGAAATGTGTAAATTGCAACCCTCAAACCAGTTACTTAAAGCTTAGAAAGGCAAGGCCTAGTCTTTATGTAAAGTTTATTTATGTGTTTTAGTAACTGATTAGTTCTAAATCTGCAGCACCCTATTTTCCAGTATGTTTTAGATGTTCACTTTTAACCATCTCCTTTTGAGTAAACAGGTATGGATTTCATTTTGGCGTTAAAGTCAGTTCGTTGCCCTGAGTGAAGATGTGTCTGGATTTTCCAGATTTGCAGTTTAGCTAATCCATAGCCACTGGAATATTTGTCTCAGTCTTGGTCAGTCCTGAAACAAACTGTCATAATTCATGTATTCCCCTGCACACACACCACCCCCCTCCACCATGTCATAAATATCTGTAAAGCATACCTGCAGATCTGCCTAGTGGAGCAGGAGACCAGAATACCTTTATTCATCTGAATAGAAACTGAATAACTACCCAGTCTTTGGACATACCACCCATAACAGAATTTCCATCCACACCTATACCATTTACAGGATCTGCTTCCTCGTCATTCCTAAGTCTGTTCAATAATTTTCGGCACTTAAGGCACCCTACTTTATTAAGATATTAAATTTTGCATGCTAATATATATATAAAAAGCATATTCCTGTGGCTAATTGCTCAAAACTGCAATTGTGATTGCTCTCTACCTTGTTTAAGATGTCTGATGGGTGCTTTTCTTCAAGTAGAGGGCTTTAAGACAACATTTTCTAGACTTACTATTTTTTATTTTCTTATCATAACTGAAAAAGCGGATTTAAAAAAACATTGAGAAATATACAGTTAAACCTTCACAAAATTAACATTCTATAAAAGCTGCAGCAAAAAGTGTATAAAACTTTGGGAGTGAATCTCACTAGCACTTGTGTCTATTCCTTTTCCAGCATTTCCTAAATGTTTTCCATCAGATGATGTTCCATCTGATACATATTCTCTCTTTGTAAATTTAAAACACTACTTGAATTCCTAAGTTCATAAGCAGCAAGACACTCCTCAACCTTCACTAAAAGTGTGACCCTTCCTGAGAGTACTGTGCCTCTTTTTTTTTTTTTTCTCCTCCTATCTGTATTTTGCTGCAAACTCCATGGTTTTTGGTTGAGGCTTTCTTTTTGTTTTTGTTTGTTTGGGTTTGTTTTTTTTTTTGTTCGTTTTGGTTTTTTGGGTTTTTTTTCCATTTACCAACACTTTTATGCACAGTGTCTCTGGTTCAGCATAATATTTCAATATGGATTAAAAATCTCTTTCTCTGTGTGTCTCCGTTTGGTTTTATTACTGTGAATGGAGTGAAAATGATGCTAGACCAGAACCTGCAGCCACACTTTTGCCGGTAGCAGAGTCCTTCCCAGGCAGTGTCCCCTCTTCCAGCCTGTCTGAACAAATTGCTGCAGCTGCTCCTGGAAGGTAAATCATCCAGAGTGGATTTCCGTTCAGTTAATGATCTATCTATATGTTGTTCTAGCCTAGATTTGTATGTCTTGGAGGAGAGAGGGTTGTCTGTTATTCACTTGAAATAAACCACATTAATCTGCCACAGCTAGGGATTTTCCTGGAAATGTTAGGAGGAGGAAGGAGACGAGAAATTAAATAAAGATGAGCAGATTCATAAACAGTCTTATGAATACCATTTAAAATAAGACACAATATTTAGTGTGCATCAGTATGTTGTCAGTGGGTGTCCACCTTATCATTTGGATGGATTAACCTTTCGGTGGTCTCAACAACTCAAAAGTGAATTCAGATTTCTTCAGCAGACGGAAAAATGTCTTAAAAAATATATTTTTTAAAAGTGGATTATTTCATTCACAACGTGGTGCTGTGGTGTGATGCAATCAAAGACTACTAAAAGATTATCGGGGAAATTTCCTGTCATTGGCCTTGGATAGGTTCACAGGCAGATTGATGATGTTTTCTAGGTGATTTCTGGGTACATAACAGCGACAGTATTTTTGGATATAAGAAAGTGATGATAATTTGGAGGGTTATGATTCTATTATTGAAGATCAATGATATTTTCTGATGGTCTATGTTTCATAGTGCAGGAGTGTTTTTTAATTCTATAGGGCTAGTCTTCATTCCATGTGCACAGGCTCCAAGTTACAGCTTGAAACAAATCTGCTCCTTTAAAAATGGGAATTGAATGAATAGTGCCAGGTCCTGCCAGGCCCCAAGACAGAGGCTCGTCCTTGTGAAAAGCAAACAGGAAAATACTATTGCCCATACACGTGTGAGCTTTCTGCAATAGTTTCAGTCAGCTGAGAGAGGTGAGGTGAAATGTCACAACAAAATGCATCAAGTCTGTTTTCTTGCAGTATATTTTGATGGGGGTTTCTTGATGTCTGTGAAGAGACAGTACCTTCATGAGCTAACATGAGATTAATCAGGAAGAGATGGTAGGTGATGACAGAGGTTTGCTAGGACAGCAGGCCAGTACCTTCATGGTAACCTTTGGTTTGAACCTTTGGTTTGAACCTTTGATTTGGTTTTGAATACAGAAAAGGAGGTTTAGTTTTGGTGATTGCAGCAGCATGTTCCCTTACATCCCAGAAGGCAGATGGGATGAGTAGTTATAAGTCACCAATGATGAGATTACATACAAAAGTTATATGGCGGTACTCATAGTGGGGGTTTTTTGTCTGTGGAGTTTGTTATGGGTTTTTTTTTTAAAGCAGAAAACCTGGGATGAAAAAGGCGGGGGAAAAAGTACTACTTCAATAATTTATTTTCATATCTACCAATGAAACTCTGGTATGATTACATCTACTGAGTTGCAGATGCCTTGTGGACACTGCTACAACTACTATGTTCTGAGTACCATGGACTTCTTTCTAAATCCTAGCTCTGGATCTGTGTCCAGGGAAAAGAAATTTAAATCTATTCTCACTCAAGACCTATGGCTCTAAGTTTATTATTTGGCAAAATTAACCTAGCAAGAGAGCAGCTTTAAAATGAGCTGCAGGAACTTGGAAAGGACAGTTACGTTCTTGGTGACTTAGGATGAGGGCCAAAGTGTTTATACGAATAGTCAAAAAAGTAGATGATAAGCGTTTTCTACTCAAAAAGGGCAGAAATCTGGTCAGCTTCTGCAGAGCTTTAGAAGTAAGGATTAGTATTGAATGTGGGAAGGAGAACATAAATTATTTGACAAAGCTATATAGTCTTTTCTCTCTCCTGAAATGAAAGGTCATCAGTGTAGCAATTGTATTTGGTGGTTACATTTTCTTACTGAGCCAATGTTGCTGCTTTTGTAACACTCTTTGTGGTGGACAATACACCCAAAACTGATCTTCTTTATAAAATGACAGCTATCAGAAATCTGTATGGAGCAATTATTGCATGCTGTGTCAGACTTTTAGTAAGGCAGAATTGGGCCAACCAAATATCAGTAGACTTGCTTTAGCCACTAAAGCCCTGCATTTCTTGTCGATTACTGGCATAGGTCTTTATTTTCCTAATGGGCTCCATCTTTTCTTGGCTAAAGCTCTGTGATTTGTACCACCCACTATTGAACCACCAAGAAGGAGAATGAGCTTGCTGTGAAATGTATGAAAGATTTGGATTTGATTACTGGCTTAAAATTAGCTTCACTGCTTATAAAACAGACTTCATGATAGAAGGCATAATGCTTTTTTTATTGTAGTTCTTTTTTGAAAGCCTGAACTAGTAATATGGCAATATGTTCAACTACTGTAATTTATAGCATATTATTACTCAATTTCATATATATAATGTCCTCTCCTAACAGTAAAATATTTAAGAGCCATTACAGCCCTTCCAGAAAGTTTCAAAAAGTCATCTTAAATAGTCATCCTGGCAACTTTAGACCATATAATCCACAGAATCTGGCACTTCCTGTGAAATATATAACTAATATAAAGGAGATCCAGTACCAGCAAGTCTTTAGATTGCTTTTATATACATGCTTTTTACAGTCTTGTAGATCTACTTTTATATTTTCTTTTAATGGAATTGTTCCTGACAGTCATAAATACAAAGACTTAGCATTAAATAGTAGTTATTAATCCTGATTTTTAATCATTGGCAAATGTGTCAGGTGGGGGAGAAGAGGAGGTCTCAGACTGACTGAAATAATCAGACAAGCAAGAGGAAGTAAAATCGGGGGGATATTGCTGCTTGTCCTTCTGCTTTCTTTTACTTAGAGAGCTTTTGTTTGAGAACCCTTTGGAAGCCTTACCCAAGTGCACACCTTATCCCCCTGCAATTGTTCAGGTTTTAAGTATCAGCAGCCAAGTAGCCACAGTGTCTGAAGTGCCATCTACTTACACTAGAAAGAATTTCTAATATACAGGTTGTGCTCTCGTTGGAGTTTGTTGTCTATTTTTTTGAGTCACTGCTTTAAACTACCCAAGCCTGGTTCTATACTCTCAAGCTTCTGCTGTAATAATGCCTCAAAGAACCAATTTTAGCATGATCTGATTCCTAGGGAATGAGTATTTTGTTCCTAGAGAAGAACAAAAAGCCTTTACATGCAACTCACTTGTTCCTACAAAAGATGCAAGAACATCAGCTAGAAAGAGGTGTCTGTTACTGTTTGGTATTTTTAATCAAATGAGTGATTACTTTTCCATATGTTGTTTCATTATAATTACTTGTAAAATTAACATCAACTAGGAAAATAACTGCGGAGTTGCCTGCTCCAGATTCAGCAAGCTTTTTGACAGCTGATGAAGCACCTTCTCTCCCTGCAAAGCGTGCTGTGGCCACACAGACTTCTGAGCTCCCCCTGCCCACTGCTGCTTCTGCAGCACTGCCTCTGGAAACAGCCCTTGGGCTGCCTCTCACTCCTGCCAGGTACATCCAAGCCAGCTGCGTCAAAAAGGGACAATCAGAAACTGTGACTTTACGTAGATAGGATTTCACCAGATTTTTATTTATTTACTTATTTTTATGAGAATGTTGTCAAGATAGAACAGCTTACAGGTGTCTCCTTACCTTCACACTGCTCTAGAAATTTCATAGCAATTAGAAATTCAATTATAGCTTTTACATAGAAGTTAGAAAAATAATTAAAAAATTAAAGTGGGATCTTATCAATATTTGTAAATTTCTAAAGAGTAAGAGGTAAGAGAATGGAGGTAAACTCTTTTCAGTGGTGCCCAGTGATAGGACAAGGGCCAATGGACACAAAGTGCAATACAGAAAGTTTCACCTAAACATGAGGTGAAATTTCTTTACTGTGAGGGTGACAGAGCACTGGAACAGGCTGCCCAGAGGGGTTGTGGAGTCTGCTTCCCTGAAGACTTTCAAATCCACCTGGACACGTTCTTGTGCAACCTGCTATAGGTGAACCTGCTTTGGCAGAGGGATTGGACTAGATGATCTCCAGAGGTCCCTTCCAACCCCTACCATTCTGTGATTCTGTGATTATGTGAAGTGGCCCTTATATGGAGATGGAGAAATCAGTCATGGGTAGGAGATTTAATTGAAGGTGACTTTGTTGTCAAAAGTTGGTGATATGGGGTGAATATATAGCGTCAAAGCATGAAAGAAGGTTTTTGGGGGAAGATACAGTTGAGTGTACATAATGTATGATGCTTTGATATTCCACATTTTATTCACTTGACTTTCAAAGGTTAGTCACCCTTGCTATAAAAATGTGTATTTTTGAATTGTCCAGTAGCCTGAGGAGAGTATAAGCATTAAGTTGCATAGTGACAGGATATCAAGAGTATAATGTTTACCAGTAGGGAAAGTAAGTGCTTCCCTCAATAATTAACACTCCAGGATATTAAACCATACCTGTTCGTTTGGGGGTTTTTTGTTGGTTTTTTTTTTTAATGGGTAAGGAGGGCTTTTAAAAATCCTTAAATGAACTCATCCCAAGCTTTAGTTAGAATTGCCAGAGGTGTAATAAGTGTTTGATTAATGACTTTACTTCTCTTGCTGCTTTTGGGCAGGCCTGAAGCGTCTCTGTCTATTTGTGAAACAAATTCTTTCAATAAAATCTCAAGCTGTCAGTCTAAATCACCTGTAAGTCATACAAGGTAATCTTTTAAGGTTTATTTACAACAGAGTGCTAGATGTAAGTAAGGCTTTCAGCCTGTGGTTTTGCATTTAAATCTGAGAAGTAGTATAAAGTATAGTAGTATAAATGTTTGGAGTGTTTTGTTGGTTTCTGAAATGATTTTAAAAATACACAGCATTTCCATGGATAATCTTGAAATTTTAAAATGAGACCCTGAGTTATGGATTCTCCACTGTAGAAATTATTTTGGAGCCAGTTTGTTTTTTCACTTTTTTTCCTGTTCACATTTCTCCCAACCCATATAAAGAGTTGAAAAAATGTAAAGGGGATGAGGAGCGCACTGAATTTGGTGAAGGTGGCTAAAAATAGACTTTCTGAAGTTATATCGGCGAATTTTCCAGTTTTCCACATTTTATTATTTATTATTAAAAGGAGGAGATAAACATCGTTAGGGCTCTTTCTGTCAGTGCTGTGGAGACTTAGATCGATCCACTTGGAGTGTCCTGGGGCATGGTTTAGTGGGAATGACCCAGGGGTGGGATGGGGAATTTGAGGGCTGATAGATGCTGAATGCTGCCTTGATGAGAGAACAGTTTTATTTGTGGGTGAAATAAAAATTGCTTTTTTCTACATTAGTATTCAAGTAACTGATATGTTTCCTGATGCTTCTATGAGCTGGGAACCTACAGGGGTTATGCAGTCCGATATTGTACTGTGTCTCTGTCAATCTTTCTTGCTCTGTTTTCTCCCCTGTTGGCTCAAAGCTTCTGTGCTAGAAACGTACTGCTGGAAAGTCCTTTGGGAAGTCTACCCAAGATTGGACCCACTCCTCTTCCCATCCTTTCTCTTTTCAAGCAGAGATCAAAAATTAAGAGCATGGCAGCTGCTGCTGTGTCTGCTGCCATTGCTGTCCGGGCCAGGTAGATATCAACTTTTTAAAGGACCATTTTATAGCTTGTTTCAAGAAAGTTCAAGCTTGCACAAGACTAATGAGTCCCTGGCAGGGTTGCAAAATCAGCTCTTTCACCATAGCATGGTGGGCAATTTTTTAGAATATGTCCAAGTCTCCCAGGCCCTATTTTTAGCTTAGCTCCAGACTACTGCTCTGAACCTTGATGATTAACACTACCTTTCTGATCTTCATAGTATGAGCCAGTAAAATAATTGTCACTCAAGTAGCACAATTACAAAGAATAATCTTCATCTTTGAGTAGCTTTTGGATGCTTGAAGACAATAATTCTCTTGAGTTCCATCTAAGTGTTTACTGCATAGCTTTTTATAAAGGCTTACTTAGACCAGTGGCCTCAAATTTTTCAATCATGCATTCATATCAGTAAAAGATATGTATATTTATGTATTTCTAAATTATATAACTGTCCTAATGTATTATGTATATTATGAAACATACCCAAACTGAGAAATTAAAAAAGGATGGAAAAAACCCCTCCACAGTATTTTCAAAATATTTTTTTATTAATGGTAAAAATAAAAATAAAGTATCTCACATCCCAGTGGGTTGTCTTGTGCATTCCCTGCAGGATGCGACCTTCATTTTTAGGACTGCTTATTTAGACCTAATTTCTACATTGCTTATCCTAGGTTAGGGTAAGGTTCAGTTTCTCCATACTGCTTCAGAATTTACAGGCTTTTCATAAGGGTTTTTGGGTTTTCGGTGGTCCCAGCGAACTTGAACTTTGTTTGGTCGCCTAGTTTGTTTACATGGTCTTTTTGCTAGACTCTCCGAACGTAGTGTCTACCGCTCACTCTTGGATGCCCTGCTCATCACACCTGTCACTAAGCCTCCTCTGCAGGCTGTCAGGCCCTCCAGGAAGTCCACAAGTGCTCTGGAGTTACAAAAGAGCAAGAGGTATTGACCGTGTGGTACATGGTTGACACTTGGGACTCACAAGAAACTGACTTCACCTTCAAAGCCCGTTTGTGTTGTCTGCACATTTGAAGCAGTCTGCCTGTTGTGGTCTTTGGCATGAGGTCACCAACCTCAAATCCTATTGCTCTCACCTCTTTGCGGAACTAATCTGCACCCTGGTCCTGCCGATGGTGTTTGTGCAAGTCCACCGTACTAAGCAAAAGTATCCCCACTGGCATCAGGTGCCCTTCTGAGATGCTGTTTGTGTTGCATTGTGAACCTCTGAGGGAGGCACCATCACTCTAAATAGTTGACTGGAGAAGAAACAAGATATCCTGGCTTGAAACCTCTATCCAGGTGAATTATTTGCAACAGTTCCTTGAGCAAGTAGGTGACATGTTAGGCTGGAAGGGTGCCCCAGGAACAAAGAGTTGCTATTTTTCAAAGCTCACTTTAAAATCAAATAACTGGCATGCGGTGCAGCACATAACTATTTTAAAACTTACTTGCTGTCTAGGCCCTTTGTTTCAGCAGTTATTCTGTTCGGTGCACAGGACTTTTTGCTCTAGTTTCCTGACCACAGCTATGTTAACACTGTGGAAAGCCACTTTTATGTAATGGACTTCAGCCTCAAAGGCAGAAATCTGTACAGTTATTTTACAGGACAGTATGTATTAAGTTGTGCTAAGGAAGAAATAATTTGTGAGGTTTTGTGTGCTTATTTGCATTTCCACAAGAGTAAAACCCTTTTAAAGATAAGGCCTAATCATAAGTAGAGCTGAGATCACTTACACTGATCTTTCTTACACTTGATGTAAGAAACTTTGGTTGAGTAAGAAGCATTAGATCTTTCTCTCCTGTTTCATGGCTTCCAGGGTGACCTCATTCACTAGAAAAGGCTAAAGTAGCCCTAACTTTATGGATGGGAAATCGTATTTATTAGACACCAACAGACAATATTAAGTTATATCAGATTTCCTGTTGTTGTAGTATATGTACTTTAAAAAGAAAAAAATAATTAGCAGAATTATAGTGATATAACACAACCTTAAATAAGAATTTTCTTTTTGCCAAGGAATGACACTTATTACAAAATATTTTTATGTGTTCATCTGAAGGGAAAACTTCTCTAGGAGTTCTGATACCTGTGTACTAAGGTTGAAGTCCAGGATGTGCTGTCAGCATGACTTTATTTTTTAGCTGTGGTGTGTGTTTGTGGATACTTTAGTAGAGCCAGTAGTGGGGGTGGAAATTAATTCTCTGAATTCCCTTTTCTGTTTTCCTTCGCTCACTAATGTGCATTGTTTATGGCATAAGCTGCAAATGAAGGTAGATTGTTCCAAGGATGGAAACAGTTCTCTTCCTGACTCTTGAGACTGGCTCTCTCTTTATCCATCATTTGCTCACCACATGGGGAAAAAACTCTTTGGGTGTTGAAGGTTTATTTTCAGGAATGTAAACACTTATATCTGCTAAAAAGTTGAGATTCCCAAACTGGCTCTGTCCAGTTGGTGTCCCTTGAGTAGTTATGACATCCCATTGGAAAAGGCATCAAGCAGTGGAGAACTTCTTACATCCTGCCATAGTTAAAGTGCAGTTTTGGAGGTTTTTCTCTGTTTTGCTCTTCCAGCCCACAGAGCTGGGAGGAGATGTGCTGGAAAGCCAGGAGGTATATTGGGAACACAGAGACCATATAAGCCTGCCCAGAAGGCATTGTTGATATTTGATATATCAAGATCCAGGCTGAACAACTTGAAACAAACATCCACAGATTATTAGGGGTTTAAAAATGTCATTTCTAAACTTGTTAAAAATGAATTTTCTCTTAAACCACTACAATAGCCAGGTTACACTGGTTCAGGTTGCTGTGCACAGGCTGTGGCGTAAGGTGATAGAGGAAGCATATGATTTTCAGGCTATTGGGGATATCCCAAATGGGATATGACCTAAAATTTGGGAAATGCAATATAGCAGCACTGTTAGTCTGAGAATGTTATGCATAAACTGCATTTCTGAAGGATTTTTCCTCAAATAATTGGTGTTGATCTGAAGATACTATACAACGTATCAGGATAATGATTTCTGTTTTCCTTATTATCATCCAGAGCTGCCAGTACTGGTAAAGAAGAAGGGGTTGCCAGTCGATGGAGCTGTAGAAATGAAGCTTTGTGCTTCCTTATCCTAGTGAATAAAGGAACACAGCCCTACTGTATGGCTTGAGGAACATGTAGGAGAAGGAGATGAAGATAAATTAGACTTACAATTTGCTGTCAGTAACTACATATTCTCATTTAAAATCCACAAAGACCAAGCAAAACAAATAAATTATGTCAGTAAAAAAAAGATTTAAGAGAAATGTACCCAATGAGTGTGAGAAACTAGGTATAAAAATGTCTTAGCATTAGTGTCCATCTAATGACATATTGTAATATGTGCACAAATGTAATGCTGTAAATTATTTTAAATGACAGCTCACTTCATCTCATCCCACAGCACAATAGTTGATAAGGAAGGAGAACTGAAATCTTATGTCCTGTAGCGAAAGAGATGAGTATACGGCATTGTTTAGTGGAATAACTTGTTCAGAAAACAACTGACTCAGCCAAGAAAGATAAATAACCTTAAACAACTCTGGGGTTTGTGTTTTCTGACTCTATCTTGTTTAATTATCATGATTCTGTTTTACCAAGGTAGCTTAGGCTTATTTGCATTGTCTCTGGTGAAAATCTCAGGAAAGTTGTAGCTATGTGTAGTTTAACAACACAAGAGGTTTAATTTTGTTCTGCAATAGAGTTGCTCTAGAAGGATTTCCCTTTTATCCTCTCTCACTTCACCATCTCTGTTCCAAAAAGCTGTCTGTCTTAAACTGCTTTGTACTGGGTAGCTGCCAGAGAATTTGACCTTTTTCTAACTTAATATCTGTTATTAACTGGCCTGAAGCAGTGCTGAACATGGACATGTTTTCTTCCTTTACCAGATTCTTCAGAAATTGACTTTTTTTCTTGTATAACAGCCATGAAATCTTCCACTAAGCTAGATGTTCATCCTGATGACAATGGAGATAGCTTTAAGTTTATGGGATTTTGTGGGATTTTTTTAGTGAACAACATATATGTAGCAAAGGAAATTATGTATTTAGTATCTTGCATTTCCAAGAATTGGAGCTCTGCCCTAAAATTTAATTGCATGGTAAAAACACTGTGGAATTTTGTGAGACACTGGCAAGAATGGGCATTGACATGGCTTTTGCTTTATCTACCTGAAACTATGCCATGTACAGTAACTTGGAAAGAGGATAGCCTGGCCTTGTGAGATAACATTGGAATTGACTCAGAGAGAATACTTGTTCTGAAAGATGTTTTGTATTGTTCTTGTGTAGAGCACTGCATACGGAAGGGTTACATACTCTCTCACTCTAACTTGATATGGGAATACCTCCACTCACACAACTTCTGCTTTTCCTTTTTATTGCTTTATTTTGCATTTTCTTCTTTCCTACAACTCATTGGAACACTGCTAGGTTAACACAAAATGTAGACACCATTTAAAAAGATGACTCGTTTTAAAAATCTGAGACCATGTGTTTGCAGTAGGGATGGGGACAAGATCAGCACTTGATATTTATTGTCTTCTGATTTTTGTTACACCAGAAAACTCTGGCAAAAGGCATATGTATTTTTCCCCCATTCATGGGGTTTTGTCATCATCCTAATACTGGCTTTTTCTGGTCTCCTATATATGTCTTCAGTTAACGTTATTTTGATACTGGACAAAATGCATCAAGTGCTGCGTACAACTTAAACAACATAGCTTAAAACAAGGAATTCAGATCAGAGATTCAAGTCTTCTCTTGACTGTGCTAATACTTTGCTGTAAAGCTTTGGAGAAGTATCTGTGTAACAGTTTACTTGGTCTTAGGGCAGACAATGGCATAGGATCCTGGCACACGAGCCACCAGGGGAGATAAAAAAATGGCAGATGTTGAGTTTATCATTGTCTTTTATTTGGGGGTCATTAGGATTCACCTAATTCCTAAATGAAAGCCTAAATATTTCCAATAATCTGTTTTCTCAGGAACTAGCATGTCACATCATTCTCAACCCTCAGAATTAAATTAACCACAAAAATGGCAATGGTGGAGTTGCATTACAATGCATTACAACTAGCCTTGCGGACATGCGTCAGTGTCTACTTCCTCGCCTGTATCTGCAATAAACCTGCACACCCAGCAGCACACCTTAACCTTCTTATATTTTTCTATCCTCCCTCTGCCTGAAAGATATTCTTTTTGCTCGTCTTGCATCCATTTTTGCTTGTTAAGTAGCCTCTTCTGTTTAAAGACAGCTATTGACTCAGCAAGATTTTTTTAATTGTGACAGATGATTTATATGTTCCAAAGGCAGTAAAGAGGTTCTAGACTTGAAAAGTGATTTGACAAGTGGTGGTGAGTTTTTTGGATGGAGGAGGAGGAAACTTTATTTTTTTAGGACCAACAGAATTTTGAGGAATTCTTCAAGTTGTAATGGGGCTCTGGCCTGGAGCAGGTTTGATGGCTTGCATGTCAAATATACTCAACAGTATAGAAGGACATTTCTGTAACACTGAAGTTTTAGATGTACTTTTTCTCATAGTGGAATCCAGTCGTAAACTACCTTGGCATCTTCTACCAGTGAGCTGCTACTTCATGTCAGAGGACATCTTCCTATGCTTTTTATTTCAATCTGCAACAGTGCTTTTATGCAGTATATCTCCACTGCCTCAAAATCTGTTGTTAAAAAGACTTGTATCCTAAGCCTTTAAGGAGTCTAACGTGTGCCTTAAATGCCTCCATTTGCACTATGCAAATGACTTCAAATATCCTTTAATATTTGAATGTAACAGAATGCAAGGTCTCACTCTGCTTCACTGGGCTTGTGCACACTGAGTATAGAAAATACATCAGTGTCAGTTCCGCACAGCTACCGCTGTTACCAAAAGCTTGCAAGTACAATAGCTGTTACTCGTTAAACTGAGCATTCAGATATATTCTCTAAACTGTGAATCTTTTTTTATACATTACCCAGAAAAAAGATTCTAAATACATAAGTTATTAACCCTGTAAATCTAGCGACCAAAAAATCAAGGTTGTGAACTTGCCTTTTGGCCTCATGGTGTGTTCAAATTCTTGCATAGCCTACGGCCAAGGCAATGTTGTGCGTGTGCAATACTTGTAAAAATAGCCCAAGGATTTTTACTTTATGAACTTGGCACAATCTAGAATTCTGTAAATGACCCTGGTGAAATATGCATGATGCACATGTGCTGTAAATTTGTTTTTCTTCAATAGAGGAAAGAATACAAGGCTTCTAATGTGTTAACTGATGGGTTTCCAGATTGCACAAAATATGTATTTGGAATTGTTTTGGCTGTATTTTGCAACATTGTTGAGTTAATTTCCTGGTTTTGTGATCCTCTTGGTTTGCAAATGACCGTCATTAGCAATTACTTTGAAGATTTTTAATGAAAATATTTGTTTTCAGCTTCCCAAAGGCAAATAATACAAATACCGTTACACTGCATAAAACATTTGTTATGATAACTTCCTCCTTCTTGAACAGCCTCTGGAAATGAGAAATGAAAAGTTTTCTTGCTAGCAATGTAATTAGTGAATACTTGCACTCTGTATGAATTGTGATTAAGTGCAGTTTTAATCATATCTGGTTTTAAATAGCTAAAAGAGTCTGCTAACCCTTAAAATATAAAAGCAGCTGTAAACAGCTCTAAAGAGGCAATATAAAATATTCTGCATGTTGTTTAATGAAATGTATAGCTCTTTTAAAATACTTAATCATTTGGGGGAGCAGCAGCCTATAGAGGAAAATTCCATTTAATTCAGTCACTTATAGATTGATGACTTTTATTAAGATCTACAAGCATAATCTATGACTACTTGCCTACTGCAAGAAAAATAAAAAGGTATTAATCTAGGAGTGTACCAAGCTTACAGTAGGGGTTCTACTTTAACATGTATCATGCCAACAATTAATTTAAATGGAAATTGTGAAGGGATTTAGTTGTCTATATTGACTTCTGGCAGAAATTACTAAAGTGTCCAGTTAATAAAAAACAGCTTGAAAATATAACTTCCATAGCATTGTCCTGGGGTGATCACCCCAGCATTGGTGATGACAGAGTCATGGGTTCTGCTCTGTTGCATCAGAGTGCAGGGATGTCACCCCACATCTCTGTTTCACAAATTAACTTGTTCTAGCAAGAAATGCATTTTATTTTTAACTCCTTCCTTTTTGAACAGTGATTCCCTGGAGTCCACCCAGCCTGCTGCTTTTACAGCCACCTCAGCGAGGAGCATGCCTGCCCGCCAAGAAAATGAGAAGGTGAGACCTGTTCCCACCAGCACCACACCTGCTGCAGCCCTCAAGCCAATGGGACCCCCGGGTGCTGCCAGGTACTCAGGCTGGCAGCCTGCAAACCAAGCAGGTAACTTTCTTTCAGTGAGGCTTTTTCTTGTTCCCTTAAAGATATTTGGATAGCTCAGGAAAAAAACACTTCATCTGTGGGTGTAAAAACAGCAGTCTTCAACAGGCTGTTTGTGTGTTTTGAGTACAGGCCAGTTTGTTTAGAAAAGAAGAGAAGAAAAACAAATTTAGCAGTTTTAATAAACCAGTAGGACCTTGTAAGTAGCCTCATAGATGTAAGTGGTTTCACAAACAAGCCAAATCAGATGTCTCTGGCCTCTCTTGAAAGAATACATACCAGTCAAATATGTATATATGTACACCTCTTAGTTTCAACTTGGTACTTCCCATGTGACTGTAAATTCAGCAGACCATATTCCATTCCAGGGATGGGAGTATCAACAAATACATGTTTTCTGAGTGATCTTTCCTGAAGTAGATGTTAATTTAAGCAAAGAAACTTAAATATTAAAGTGGTTATGTATTTGTCATTTGTAGGCTTTATGTGAGCAGGGTGTCAAAGTATTACATAGATTTGTGATATGGCGATTTGTTTAAAGGTGAGCTCTTGCAAGCACAATTGACATACCTACTACCTTTGAGTGTAGTTTGGTGATTCTTAGCCCTTTAAACTCGCACCAAAATGTCTTATGTCTGGAAAGCATGCCATTTTCTGTATGAACACTCCTATGTTATAACCATATCTGTATTAAGATGTGAAATACATGTAACTGTGTGCCTGTATTTTTGTAATGTTACATGCAGTAGTTTGTGATAACCTTTTAATGATGGAACTTGTTTCTTAAACTGAATCAGTCTTTGATGCTGAACTAAGCTTGAGTAGTAATGTCAAAGGATCTGGGAAATCTGTATTACTAATTAAGCTTTGACTGGAGATTTTTCTTGTAAGAATGAGATGAATATTCTTGATTCTCCTTCTGAAAGGATCTACAATGCTAAATAGCATGGGTTTGGTTTTTTTTTTAGTTCTACCACTAAAGGTTTTCCCTCTTTAAAAGTATATCCAGTCCAGAAAAGGAACTACAGAGACTCTGGCATAAAATAAAATTGAAAACATGCTATGTTAATGCTGTGTGTTTTACAGTGGCTTTGGAACATCTGGCTAAATTACTGTTGTGCCAGTAAATACAACAAATACATGTGTTTTGTTTTGGACTTGCAGTTCTACTAGCAAGCCTCAAGATGGCAATACACTGTCATTTCTGTACTTCCCTATCACATACTGAGTATATTCTTAAGGACAAAGTAAATAGTTGTTTAAACTTAGATCAGTTTAATTCTAGCATTGTTTTATTTCTAGTTAGCCATCATTAGAGGAAAAAAAAACAGCTTTTCAAAAAGTTACATTTTTGGGAGCTTGTGTACTTAAGGCAAATATGGATGGGAATATGATAATCCTCTCATTTTTGTAAGTGACTGATTGTGCTCCATATTTGGCATAACTCTCTGTTTCACTAAGTGAAAAATTTATTGCACTTCACAGAAACCACCTGTCAGCTTGGGGATTGGGTAGTACCACACCCATTGTCAGTATGTTGGTAGGTGTTTCACTGCTAAATCCTACTGTCATGTTTTAGCATTAATACAAGTCAAATGTTTAAAATAAACGTAGAAAGACTTAGTTAGATGAATTAAATTACACTTGATTCCATACTTCTCTGAAAATCTGTGCCCAGGCTTTTGGATAATGTGAAAATCTTTTTTTTCCACTTTAGATGTACCAAGTAAGTAGTCAGAGGGAAGTCAGTCATTTTTGTTTGTTATAGAATCATAGAATGTTTTGGGCTGAAAGGGACCTCTAGAGGTCATCTGGTCCAACCTCCCTACACAAGTAGGGACATCTCTATCTAGATCAAGTTGCTCAGAGCCCCATCAAGCCTGACCTTGAATGGCTCCAGGGATGGGGCCTCCACCACCTCTCTGGGCAGCCCATTCCAGTTCCATAATAGCTTAAAAACACTTATGAAATTCATACTGATAGAGAAACTGGTGGAAGGCAATGGTTTTGAGGATGTCAGCTCTGTGCTGCTGTCCCAATCCAATGTCAGGGAAGGTTTCAAGGGGAAGGTCTCTCACTGGCCTTGCTGTAGGGTCCTGAGATGTACTGCTTAACTTCTAAAGAAGTGAAGTCATTATCTCCTTCAAAAATATTGGAGGAGCCAGAAATAAAAGCTGTAAGAGAAAGAGGCATTGAAAACTCAGTTTATTAAAATGGGAAATTGTAGGGAGGAAAATGCAGCAGTGCAAATGGCAGCTGCCCAGGAAATAACAGGGGCAGGAGAAAGTGTGATATCTCAGGTGCTGGAGGAGCTTCAGCTGGCTTTTGTATCTTAGGTGCATAAGTAGTCAAGTGCTGCCATGGCAAGCCGGTCTGCGCTTGTCCCCTGTACATGGAGCTGCTTGCTGAAACAGTGAGGAAAACCAGACTATTTGGAGATGTCAAAATACCATTCTACATTATCTTACTTCATCAGTCTGAAGGCACCTTCATCTTACAGCAGAGTCTGCAAATGAACAAAGAAGTGACATAGCTAATGTGCCTGCTAGCCTCATTTCTGAGTTGAAAGGAATCATTTTGAGATTCGATTGACATTCCAACAGTTGCCAAGGTGCTGGAGGCTTGTCCAGAGGTTATCTGACAGGTTTCACTGCAGTTCTGCCTGAGGCTCACCTCTGGTTTTATGTGCCACATATTGCCCATGTAGTTCAAAAAGTCAATAATGCAAAACTAGCAGATGGGAGAGACCTAAGTATGGTTACTGCAGAGACAGGATCAGCATCTTTTTCTCAGGCCTATATTTAAAAAAAAAATTTAAAAAAAATCCAAGGTTTTACTGTATCTGAGCTTAGTCAGTAAGGCTGAAACCAGCAGTCTGAGGGGTAAAACTGTTTCACTGGTTGAGTGTTTTGATAAAATTAGACAGATGTTGAAGAAAAAGAAAGACTATAACTGTTTCAGGGCATGTTTCAGGGCATGTGACAGAAGATACAGAGAAGGCAGAGTTACTGAATACCTTCTTTGTCTCTGTCTACTCAGCCGCAGTCTGTCCTGAGGAGCCCCGTGCCCCTGAGGCCCCAGAGGAAGCCAGGACAATGGAGAAGTTTGCCTCGGTTGATGAGGACTGGGTTAGGGAGCAATTAAGCAATCTGGACATCCATAAATCCATGGGTCCAGATGGGATGCACCCACGGGTGCTGAGGGAGCTGGCTGAGGTCATTGCTGGACCACTCTCCATCATCTTTGCCAAGTCTTGGGAAACGGGAGAGATGCCTGAGGACTGGAGGAAAGCAAATGTCACTCCGGTCTTCAAAAAGGGCAAGAAGGAGGACCCGGATAACTACAGACCGGTCAGCCTCACCTCCATCCCTGGGAAAGTGATGGAACACCTT
>VYZX01020439.1:226-23679 GCA_013401335.1 Brachypteracias leptosomus | reverse complement strand
AGGCTGAGGGAGCTGGGTCTCTTTAGCTTGCAGAAGAGGAGACTGAGGGGAGACCTCATTAATGTTTATAAATATATAAAGGGGGAGTGTCACGAAGATGGAGCCAGGCTCTTCTTGGTGACAAACAATGATAAGACAAGGGGTAACGGGTACAAACTGGAACACAGGAGGTTCCACTTAAATATGAGAAGAAACTTCTTCTCAGTGAGGGTGACAGAGCACTGGAACAGGCTGCCCAGGGAGGTTGTGGAGTCTCCTTCTCTGGAGATATTCAAAACCCGCCTGGACGCCTTCCTGTGTAACCTCATCTAGGTGTTCCTGCTCCGGCAGGGGGATTGGACTAGATGATCTTTTGAGGTCCCTTCCAATCCCTGACATTCTGTGATTCTGTGATTCTGTGATGTTTGGACTTCAGTCATTAATTCTGCTGTTTGCTTACAGTCTGTGAGCATAAAGTTTTCTTTAAAGTAAAATTGCCAGTGCTTCACAGGCCAAACAAAATTTGGCTTCGTAGGTCATGCGCCTGACAAAATTTTAAACAAACTCCTTCATTTCATCGTTGAGGTCTAGCTTAGGAAATAATTAGAAGGAAGACATAATCATATGTAAATGTGTATATCAGCATGTAATTAGTAACAGAAATTTATTTGGAGTACAGTTTTGGAGCTCTAACAGCACTTATCCTTCTAATGAATATTGCATATAACACCAGGTTGTTTCCATAGTAAAGCAGGCACGTTGCAGGATTTTGTTTGTGTCTGGGGAGGCTGTAATCTGCTGTTTGATGATGTGACATGAATATTATCAGTGATTTCTATTTATTAAGATGTCTGATTACACAGATAACTCATTTGGTCAGACAGCATCTTTTTGTGTATTAGCTGGAATCTCCCTTTCTTGGATAGGCCACCAAAAAATACCCTTATTTTTTTTTATTAAAAGTAACATGGTTTCCTTTTTTGCTTTCCTTTTAGGGTTTGGGGGGTTTTTGTTTGGTATTTTTTTCTTCTGAAATTTTGCAGAGATGCCTAAAGTTTTCAGAGGGTTTTTGTTAGAATGGAGATATGTGCTCCATTGATCTCTGTTTCATGACCTGTCAAGAAAAAGGTGTGGAGGAAAAGGGCTGTATGAAATGAATGGCTGAGATAGCAAACCTGGAGATGCATCAGGCACTGTGTTTCTCTGCACAGAAATCAATTATGATCCAAGTGATCTGACAGTGATAGCACCCCTGGAGCTGAACTATCCTTATCCGCTGGACACTCATAGGGTACCTATGAGCACTACTACTCTAGTCACCCACTGTGAAGGTAACAGAGGTTTTATTCCCCTTTGGAGTAAAATCCTGGTGTTACAGGACGCCTTAGTGGTTTGGTAGAAGAAATGAGAGATGGCTGCCTCATGCTTTCTATTAAGGTATGGATAAGAAGCTGGATAAGCAGGATAAAGGCCTAGCTTGTCAAACAAAAAAGTCAGATCTTTGGCACATTGGGTGCACAAGGAGTTGAAGATGGGAAACAGGTGGGGCGTGCACATCGTGCAGCAGTAGCATCTGCCTGGATAGCGGTTTCCAAGTAATGTATTCATTATCAACCTCTCTTGTCTGTATTGTTGATTTTTTTCAGTTGTTGAAATAAGTAAAATTGTGGCTGTTATTGTAGGTTAAGTGTACAGGCTAGGATTTATAATAGTTCTCACTTCATTTTTGTTGAGCTATGATTGTTCTGTTCACCCACCAGAGGGAGAAGCTTTTTACAAGATTATATTAAAGTTTAAAAAGTATTACCTAGAACATCCTAGCTACTTTGCAGTGAGTTATTTTACTATAAGATAGCTATTACCCTACACTTACATAGCATTGCTCCCCTCAAGGAACCCCAAAGCATTTTGCAGTCCTGGTACCATGTGCAAGCACACGGTGAACACATAGGAATGGCTTTCACCCGCCGCTGCCATGCAGTCACTTCTTGGGTGAAACTCAACAGCTGCTTGTCAGCATGCTGTAATACTCCACAGCATCTTGAGAGGAAGTGAATAGCACTGTGGCAAATTGAAACTGCTGGGACAGTTTAAGAAAGTATAATTACCCAGTAAATGCCTTTAACAAACTGGAGTTTTGCCAGGAGATGAACCGTTCTCGCTGAAAGGGCAGCAGGATCCGCAATGGTCAGAAGCAATCAGGACTTCCAGTGTTTCGTTTCTCACACCAAATCACCTCCTCTTTCCTAGAATCTTCAAAATGCTGTTGTTGGAGGGCACAGTGGGGACCATAAATGCTGGGCACCAGGCACAGCACTGCCAGCAGCAAGTCCTGCCTCCCTATGCAGAAGCTGGGCAGGCAGCATCCTGCTTCACTCATGGACATCTGTTGGGAACGATGGTACAGCTGGTGGCCAGAAAAGCTGGTTTACTGCTTAAAGAGGAGGGTTTCATTGCAATCAATGACCTTTGTTCCTCCTGGGCGCTGATCAGCTGGATACAAAGATGGGATGGGGAGGGTTTGTTAATAGTCTCCAAAACTTGCAGTTTTAAGTGACCAGTTACCCATTGTACTGATTTCCATATTCCCAGGATCACTCGCAGCCTGATACCACTGGGATATATAATCCCCTTCCACTAGAGCTGCTTGGGAATGTCAGCATATTCTGCAATACCCACAACTGTCAGTTGCCTAATCCCGAGCCAGCACATGTGTTAAGCACATGCTCCCTTCAGCAGAGGGAACACACTTGGAAGCTAACAGTAAGCATAGAAAAATTGCTCCCCAGGCAATTTTGTTTGAAAAATTCTGCTATTTCCTTGCAGTTGTTTTCGTGTGTTTGGAAGACTTGCATTTACCATCTCTGGAGTTATCTTTAGTGTGCTGTCTGTGCTTTTTATTTTTATTTTTTTTTCTATTTCCTATTCCCTTGATAATATTAGAACTTTAAAAGCAAAAGAAAATACAAGCCTGCCTCTAGGTGTGATTCGACATCCTGTTCTGCATATACTGATAGTTTGGGTCTTTGTCTCCATCTTTGCAACTTATTCTGTAGAGGTTTCCTAGGGAAAATGGGGTAAAAATTCAGACCATATCAGACTGGGGAGTTTGGCCATTAGGCCAGTCAGTATGAAGGTGAGGAGAGGCTGGAAGGCACCAAGACTTACTGTGCTATTGCAAAATGATGCTTGTCCTACCAGTAAGGCCTTGCTCAAGGTCCATAAAGGGTTGGACTGTGACACTTTCTGTCCTTGTCACTTGTTTTTCTGTGTTTCATTTGTAATTACCCTAGGTCAGTTCCGTTGACCTTGCAGGCCATTCTTACTGAGTAAGTTAGTTCATGGCCCATCAGCTTTGGGAATACTTTTGAATGGAATAGACAACCAAACTATTGTGTTAGCATCACCTCATTCCTAAAGTTCTGCATTTTTGTTTTTAGGGCCATCTCAACTTAATTTGATTCCCTGTAAAGGCAGGACTATTTATTATAGAGGTTCAGGACCTACGTACCCATTGAGGACCACAGTCTAAACTTGGGGAAGAAACTGATGTAACACTACAAGTTGTCAAGGCAAATCCTTATATTGGTAAGGCTTCTGCTAGAAACAGTCCCAAAACATATATAGTGCCCGTGTTTTTCACTGAAAAAGGTTGTTAAAGATTGCTTCTCTGTGATGCAATCACCATTCATAAAAACAGAAAGACTCGTCCATAAAAATTGTATGATTGACAGGTCAAAACACAAAAGCTTCCTGATCCTGGTGTATGGACTGTTATTCTTATTAATTTTTCATCTAATCTGAATGATTATATCATCATGTGACAGCAAACCACAAGAATTTATTCTTACAAGTTAAGTAATGTGAAGTCACTTAGCCAAGCAAAACCCGTTGTGAAACCAGAGTAATTTATAAATGTCAACCTTAATTTGATGGTAGTATGAAATTGTAACTCCTGCAGACATGGTGAAAAAAATTAGTATGTTTCTAAAGCTTGAATACTTTTATTTAAGAAGGTGCAGATCATAGTAATGACGTAGAAATGTACCACCTACTTGGAGGCAGAATGACCTGCTGTACCTCGCTATAGGATCTGCTGAACAGAAACTCAACTTTGTTACAAGTATGACCTTTGACAATTTTCCTGTGATTTGATGTTGCTAAATTCATGTGCTATTGCACCAAGCTGTGCACTTAAACTAATTGCATATATAAATCAGATAGATGCATGCTCCCTTCTCTAGTCATTTAAACGGAGGTGAAGAGATTATTTGTCTCTGTTGTTATTTCACACCCATTGAGTGGGAATATTCACTGACTTTCAAAATTAGATACTTGTAATCTTTGATTTCTTACAAAGTAACTGACATATTGTCATGGACTTGCTTACCAGATTGATTCCTCTTCATTTGCTAGCACCAGTTCAGAGCTGTGATGTGTCTGGTTCAGATGTACAGGTGTAGGACATCCAAGAATTATGCCTAATATTTGTTCAACAAATGAAAAGTCAATATTCCTCTGTAAATGCATTCTTATCATTATTCAATGTTAAACATCAGATCCATGATACTGGCAGATAATCTGAGTGTGAATGTGACTGGACAGTCATATTCTCTGAAGACACAGTCAGACTGTCAAGGTCAGAATGGAATTTAGAAGTGAGGAAGGCAAAACGTTACCTGCAGAAAGCTACAAAAATGGGTTTCTAAATTGTGGCTCCAGAGAATTAAACCACTATTGTATAGGTCTTCATTTTCCCTTTTTCCTCAAGGCACATTTTCGGTAAAAGCAATGCCAGTTGTGCCAAATTTGTGACGGTATGTGATGTAACAAATCACAAAGAGACAGGCTGAGTGAGCCAAAAACCACCATACTCATTTTAATTAAGATATTTTATTGCTAATTTACCCGGAGCCTTTCCAGTTGAAAGGCTGGCTGCTAGTGCAGGAACTAGCCCCCCCAGTTACAGGGGTTGTTGAAATTGGGCCGGGGTGGCACCTGTTGTGATTTTCCACGGGGCACATACCAGCCTTCGCCGGCATTTAAAGACATGATAATGGTTTAATCCTTCCTGTCCTGCCTTTAATCAGCAGCAGTAGTGTAGCTCTGACTGAACTTCAAGACTCTGTAGGAAACAAAAGGAGAACTGCTGAACGCAGGGGTTTGGGGCGGTTATTTGTGGTTTGGGGTTTTTTTCCTCCCTTCTTGCTTGTCCTGTAGCTTTCTCCATTGAACTTCTGTGATTTCACGTGGGCCTGAGAGTGGATGGGGTGTTATATACGGCTGATGTAACAAGCTGACAGTCAAGCTTTTCAGACACATTGCTTCATCCGGCCATCTGTTTGGTTTGGAGGGAAGCAACAGGAAGATTTCTTACTGTACAGATGTATTAAGAAAAGTCAGAAAATTGGATGTATGAAGCTTTATATTTTCCATTTATAATACAGTAGTTTGATAGCAGCGTATAAATCACTGAGTTAGAACACTTTAAAATGTAGTTCTGGCACTCCCACTGCTTAAAGTAGCATTGTTATTTATAGATATTACATGAAGTCTGATGTTACGTTTAAGTGAGCATTAAACAGTTCAGGCTGTTGTATTGTTGCTACGCACCGGAGAACCTCTGTCAAAGTGACTTTGGCACTGCCATGTATCCGCCTTTTTCCCTTTGTCTTCCAAACCTATTGCCAGTGTTTGCAGTTATCCATGTGCTCAGCGATGGAACAGCCTATTGTTAGTCTAAGGAGGGCAAAGTCACACTGGAATTTTTGAAAAAAAAAAAAAAAAAAGCCAGTTCTTTACCTTGCCTAAAACTTCGTTAAATATTAAACTAGCTATACCAAGGAGTTTAGTGAAAGCAAACACTGAAGGTTTGTTAAACTTACACCTAATAAAGTAGAAAGTTGGGTACAGAGTGTTTTCTGTTTTAGAAGAGCCAGCTATGACAACACACAAATGCAAATCAACAGTGCTTTAGAAGGTTTAATTAAAGAAAGTGAAGGTGAAGTCTGCAGAAGTCCAAAATTTGACCACAGAGATCTTTTCATGGCTTAAGGAGAATCCAAACCTCTTTGGCACTCAGAGTCGAATAGCTCCTGATGGAGTGTATAATTCTCATAAATTATGTATTTTGTTTATGTATTGTATTTATTTTTTATAATTTATAATTCTTCAGAGCACCCGTGAAAGTTGTTGTGCTCTCTCTCCCTTTTCAAGCAACTAAAGTGGCGCCCAGAAAAATCTGTGGTGAGATTGTGTTGTGTGGCAGCTGGAGTGATTTCCTTTCCCATCCTCACACAGTCATTGTTCGCAATTAAAAATGTGTGTGCGTTTCACCAAATCTTGGATACCAGGGCATCTCCCCAGCACTATTTGAGAACAGAGCTCCAAAATGATATGTGTAAAAAGCAAAGTATAAAGCACAAATCATAGGAGAGCTCAGACTGATTGCCAAGAGTTGAGAGATCTTTGCTTAGATTGAGTGTAATAATTTGTACCTACCTTGTTATTACTGGTGTGCCCTTGTGAAAAATTATTCTTGCAAGAAAAAGCACCTGCATAAGTTTTCTAGGCCTGATATTTTTCTTTAAATCATATGGTTGTGTTTCAATCTGAAAGGTTTCCAAGGGAATAGGGAAGAGAAAGGAGAGGAGGGGAATGCTGTAATTTTTAAATTCTGTTGCTACGAAAGGTGGAATGTTGTTCAAAAGAAATACTGAGAATTTGTATAGATTTTAAATAGTTAACAAATAGCGGGGTTTTTTTAAGGAAAACAACAACAAACCAAACAAACGAAAAATGCCAGCACCAACAAAAAAGTGCCCCATAGGTTGCAGTGGAAGTAATGAACCTTTGGTAAAATTACTGAAGTGTTAAAGGCATGTTTGTGGCCTATGCAAAGACACAAGTGGGCAATAAAAGCTGGCCTCCGGACGGTGTTCAGATGGGAGTGAGGAAGATTAAAGACTGAGGTAAATCAAGTGGTGAGAAAGGGAGAATGATCTATGGCGAAAAAAAATCTAGCAGAACTACTGTAGAAGGTTTACAAAGAAACTAGTATAATAAATGTGGTGAAATTGCTATTAGTGAATTTTACTGGTGTATTTTCTTTAATAAGAGTATGGATGTAAAGGCAATGGAAGCAGACTGACTCCTCTTTTTAGGATGAGAAATATGAACTAGAAGAAACTTGAGTCCACTTGAGAACAGGAATAGAGGGATATAAAACTGTGCAAGACCAACAAGGTCTTGATGTGAATATCAGCAAGGAGAAAAATACCCCCTGAGAGAATGCTGTGGGAACAAATTGTGAGCATGGATGGGGAGCTCCCTGGCTTTACACTGGCCTCAACGAAGAGAGCATTTAATAAAATGATTTAAGGTCTTGCTTTACAAGGATTTTTGAGCAGAAGGCAACCTTTTCTGTATTGGTTCTCAGCTGCTGATGGCATCCACAGTGATCAATTGGATATTGTTCCCATCATAGTACACTAAATAGCAAAATAAATTTAGTAATGACAGTCTAAAAGCCTTTTCGAACTTAGTTTTTGTCCAGTATCCAAAAATATTCTGGCAAATATAGACGTATCTGAAGGCTTAGGGGTTATTTGTTATTCCCTCCATTCTGTTTGCATTGTGGCTGCGATCCCATGGAAGTCCTGCTTCTACTGAAGGTCTGGGTCTGAACTCAAGTTCACTGTTTTCAGTGGAAGTGCAGTGGGGTCCATTTGCCTTCACTGGTCCTCAGCGCTAAATGCCCAGTTTGTTTGTGCTTAGGGCACAGCTCTTTTTTAACACAGTACTAATTTATGTGATTTATATTATTGATTTGATTAAAATAGACTTTTTAACATAGAGTCATTAGTAGGCCAAAGTTATTCCCAAACTGATGGACTATCTCCTTCTCTCCTTTTTTAGTGCTTTGAGTAACTCAGAAATGACTGATCTAACAATTCTGTAGAGAAAGTTTATGTAGACAAGTTCTGCTCCTGGCCAGTAGTAACTTTAAAGTTGGGTAGTGTTCAGAAAAGCATCATTCATGAAAACAGCATTAATGAAAGCTGGAAAGAGACTGAAGAAAAGGGAATAATTGTGATGTTTGTACCTTTTTTTTTTTTTTTCCCCTTTAAGCAAGCAGAAGGACTTTTTTTAGCTGCACAGCACAAACAAGATCTAGCTGATGTGTCTGAATGGGCTTTGGGATTCAGCAGATAACTCAAACAGAAATTAGCAGTATACTAGAAGTTGTGCTGCAATTTGATTTATGGCAGAAGCAATCTTCAAACAGATTTGGTTTTAGTGTGTATTTTTTGTCTTCTTGTGAAATGGAACCTGAACATTAGAAAGCCATGTGTGATGACAGAAGAGGAAAGTGCTATTAATCAAAGCTACTTTTGTTCATGTCTTCAAAGCCTTTCTGCCACCTTTTCCTTTTTTATCTGTTCCTATGTTTTCAGTTTAGCAGACATTTATAATCTAAAATGAACAACAGTAGCAGAATGACTTGTTCAACATCAAGTACTTCTATTCCCAAAGTGCTTTCTACTTGGAAATTCTGAATGTTTCAAGAATCAGTATGTTGTGTTTTTTTAAAGATATTGCACATAAATTAATTTTACGTTAAATATAACCAAGAGTCTTGAATTTAAAAAACAAACAAAACACAACAAAAAAACCTAGGAATGAACAGGTATACCTTTTGCTACTTCAGATACTGAAAAGGATCCAAAATCTGTTAGTCTCAAAATTACCTGGTTTGAGAAAATGTGATGAATCAATTAGACAAAAAATAAAGATATATAACTATATTGCTTCTTCATACAGAGAAAGAGCAAGTAAAAGTAGGTATTGAGTTCGTATCAGTGGATTAATACCAAGGATAATTTTAGTACAAAAGAATTGGTTTTGAAAAGGATTTTTCTTCCAGCTGTGTTGCCTTAGCCTACAAATATTCATGAGTAGTAGAGGGTTTTGTTAACTGAGGTTCACTGTATGATTTTAGTTAAATTGTGTAGCATGTGGCTATTTTAACTCTGTAAATAACAAGAGATTGCTGTTGAATTTTCTGTGTATTCACTTTCACTTAAATGTATATTTTCTGTGAATTAGTATGCTACTTCCATTTGAGCAGCAGATGCAGTGTTTTGCCTGAAACGTATTTGCAGCTTTTCTGTAGGGTGAAGGCTGATCAGCAGTACAATGAGGGAGATAATGAGAAACAATTCTTCATTTTTTCCCTGGAAGATGGTAGGAAAGATGAGCGAGGAAGACTAGCACAAAGATTAACGTCTCCACAAACTAGGTTTTTTGCAAAGCTGCATACTGATGTCCTGACTTTGGGTTGGAAAGCTGCATCGTTGCAACAGAAGCATCATCCTGCGCTGTCCGATGTCTCTGTCATTGATTGGTTGTTTCTCTGAGTTTCCACTCGTATCTTATTTTCAGTTTTTGATTTACAAGGTTTAGTATGGCTGCACTAAAGCCAGGACATGAAGTAAACACTCATGATTTCTCTAGCCTGTAGTTGCAAACAAAAAGCTATGGAATTCTATTTTCTTTCTAGTGTACTTGAAAAAGAAAAAGAATTCTCCACTTGACAGGAGTAACTGCTCCCATAAACTCATGTTGCTGTAGCTTGTACTGTTACCAAGGTACATATATCAATAGAGCAGAAAGAAAAGCAGAGAACTGTTTGTTTCTTCATTACCCTTGGCAACAGTATCATCTGTGCCTTTCATTTTTGTAAATGCATTTTTCATACTCTGTAAAAGCTTATGTCTGTTCTATGACTAAAAACCTGAGCACAGATGGAGATGTGTGGATGTATACATTTCTGAAATCGTCAGGTTTTTATTTGTGTCATAACTTTTATAAAGAGGATGTGAACGTGGCCTTTGGAATGCTTCCAATTGGTAGTATCTAGTGATCTAGACTAGTGTTTAAATTTGATTTAGAAATGTTTTCCTTGTGCAGTACTGTATTTTAAGTTTCTGTATAAGTTGTATTGAATGTGTACTGTTTAATCTGTTAGTAATGATGTATGATCTATTGCACTCACTGTAAAATACTTGAGTAGGTATGTCATATTCTCCTGTCTCTCTTCATACACTGATATTCTTGGCTTAAGCTTTTGTATCTAAAGCAAAATAATGCATTCACAGGTTGTATATTCCTTTACCTAACTTGTTTAGTATGTTGAAATTCGTCCACTACTTCTACAAGTTCACTGAAAGCATTCTGTGTTATTTCACAGGCATTTCATAAAGTAGGCAGGACTTACTGATTGGGAGAGGAGGGGAAACTAAGTGCTTTTTAATTTGTTCCTTTATGTAGACAGGTATACACTGGACAAAGATGTTAGGCAAATGCTGCTGGTTGCTTATATTTCAAGATTATTTATTTGGTACTGAAAGATCGTCTTCTAAATGCTTTTGGCACTCTTTTCCTAGCTCCTGCCACTGGATGGACATCAAACAGTATCAAACCACCTGGAACAACTGCCCCAAGTGAAAAACCCGCGACAGCACCTCAGCTAAATGAGCAAGACACGTTGGTTCAGAGGGCAGAGCATATTCCAGCGGGAAAGCGTACTCCCATGTGTGCACACTGTAATCAAGTCATTAGGTTTGTATCTGTTCACTGGGTATACTCTTTGATGGGTAAAACACTGGCTGGATGGCTGGACCCAAAGAGTGGTTAAATCCGGGTAGCAGCCAGTCACAAGTGGTGTTCCCCGGGGCTCAAAATTTGGGCCAGTTCTTTTTAATATCTTTATCAATGATCTGGATGAGAGGATCGAGTATGCTGTTAGTAAGTTTGCAGACAACGCAAAGTTAGGTGGGAGTGTTGATCTGCTTGAGTGAAGAAAGGCTCTACAGAGGGATCTGGACAGGCTGGATCGATTGGCTGAGTCCAATGTTATGAAGTTCAAGAAGGCCAAGTTCTGGGTCCTACTCTTGGGTCACAACATCCCCATGCAATGCTACAGGCTTGAGGAAGAGTGGCTGGAAAGCTGGCTGGCAGAAAGGGACCTGGGGGTTTTGGTTGATAGCCATCTGAATATGAGACAGCAGTATGCCCAGGTGGCCAAGAAGGCCAGTGGCATCCTGGCTTGTATCAGAAATAGTGTGGCCAGCAGGACTAGGGAAGTGATCATCCCCCTGCACTCTGCCGCTGGTGAGGCCACACCTTGAATACCATGTTCAGTTCTGGGCCCCTCACTGTAAGAAGGTCATTGAGGTGCTGTAGTGTGTCCAAAGGAGGACAACAGAGTTCATGAAGGGTTTTGAGAATAAGTCTTATGAGAAGCAGCTGAGAGAACTGGAGTTGTTTAGCCTGGAGAAAAGGAGGTTCAAGGGAGACCTTGTCAGTCTCTACAGCTACCTGAAGGTTGTAGCAAAGTGGGGGTCAGTCTCTTCTTCCAAGTAACAAGCAATAGGAAAAAGAGGAAGTGGCCTCAAGTTGCACCAATGGAGGTGTAGATTGGATGTTAGGAAAAATTTCTTCACTGAGAGGGCTGTCAAGCGCTGGAACAGGCTGCCCAGGGAAGTGGTTGTCACCATCCCTCGAGATAGATGTGGTGCTTAGGGACATGGTTTAGTGGTGGACTTGGCAGTGCTGGATTAATAGTTGGACTTGGATAATCTTAAAGGTCTTTTCCAACCTAAACCATTCTAGGATTCTGTTCATCCTGCAGGCTCTCTGACAGCAGAGCTTTGTTTTGCTTTCATGTTTTTTGATTCCTTAGTCACAAGTGTTTTAAGGCTTCATTTTAGTAATGCTGAACACTGTTTGCATGCATGGTTTATCTAACAAAACTGAGAATGAGTGCTGATGGAGCAAAAACATTGTGAACTGCTAACAGTCACAGCCTTACAACCTGTTTTACAGAAAACCAGAAAGCTGGGTGGAGTAAAACCAAAGAAAACTAAGCAAGATAGTTTTTGCTCATACACTCATTCCAACAAAATTGAGAAAGTTATCTATTTGGAAACCAATCAGAGACTGTAGTCTTATAAAGACTGGCTTGTCACAAATGTTGATTTATAAACCAGAATTTCTAATCAAGAACAAGATAAATAGCAGTCTCCATCCATGTAAGAAAAGCGAAGAATCCAAATTTTAAACTTGCTAGGACAGGATTAGTAATAATTTCCTGCAATGTTAGATTTCAAGCTTTTTGGGCTTTCTTGGCCTTTGGGAATTATGGTAGCTAGTGTCCCTGACTTGTATGACACGGGTAGAAAAGATTAAGCAACACAAACACAAGTTTGCCAAATGAGATTAAGTTACATAAATTCTGCTGACCCCCTAAGATATCCTATCGTTAGTCAGAATTTGATATGGAGGAAGAAATAAATCTGCTTTGCATTGTTCAGTCAGTGATTTCTGACAATTAGTCATGGGTGTCTCACCCAGGGACCTGTAATCACTTTTCACATCAATGTAAAAATCATCCTGATTTTCATCTACATTGCATTTTATTTCTTCCCTAAAATAGAAATTTCCTGGAATTATTGGAAGAAAAGTATTCTTTTAAAAGACTTTCTTGTCTTTCTTGTTTAGTCATCTGTGTTGTTGAACTACGAGGGGAAAGTAATGCATTGTAATATTTCTTTTTTATTCATCTATATGCCAGTGAACATCTATTTTCAGTGAACAAAATAGGAGAGTCTGCACTGTGTTTCACCATGGTTAAAGAAGAGTTGTTTGAATAGAAAACATGAATTCTGAAAACTGAAGAGCTTTATGCGCTGTATAAATTTAATTCAATATAATAGAAAATGATCCTTTGCACCATGGCTTTTCACAGCTTCTTGAGGCCTGGCTTGAATTCTACATCAGAAGATGCAGCTAGCTTAAATCGGTTGGTCTTTAGGGGTCAGTTGAGTCCAGCTTGTTTACTTCCATCCGATTTCTGTTCTGATAGCTGAATCATAGAATGGCTTAGGTTGGAAGGGACCCTAGAGATCATCTAGTCCAACCTCCCTGCCATGGGCAGGGACGCTGGCTACCAATTCAGTTAACATCAGGATAATTTTAGGGGACTCTTAGCAAAACAATCTGTGATGTTTTGGAGAAGTTTTTCCTACGTCCATTGTGTATGTCAAGGAAACAAAAAAATATGATCTGAATCCCGTTGAAGCAATTAAAAAACCCATACCCAATATAGATGCACATCTTCTCTAATGAGATTTTTTTGTCGCCACAAAATGGAAGATTAACATGAAAAAGTTCTACACAATTTTGAGATGAGAACCGTCTGATTTTGTTGAATATTTGGCCTGTGTAATCATTTTGTCTAGTATTCTGACCTTTTTGTTCCCTGAGCTTTGGATTTGTGTTTAGTAAATAATATGCAAGCAACCTTGCACTTTCCTATTACTATCATTTCAATTTAAAATTAAACCCAAACATAGCAAGTTCCCTATGTGCATCTTTCTTACAAGAAACTTCAGTGCCTTTTATAGCACTAGTGGTTTAGCAGGGTTCACTGATGCTCTGTGCTGTGGAGTCTCACAGCACAGTCTGCAGATCTCTCCTGAGCAGCCAGCCTCTCATCTCACCCTCAAATCACTTGCTGCTAATTCCTACTTTCCCTCTTTGATCACCATTAAAAGGGAAATGACATGCTGCCCTGTAAGTAGGGGAGTGTATTGGTCCATGGAGCGACCTTTACTCCTTAGTGGATGCATGAGGAGAAACTACAGAGTCCTACTTGACAGTACTTAAGCCATTGTCACCTATTGTAAGTGACACTTCTTCATGAATAGTAACTGATACCCACGTCTAACTTCTTTGTAATTTGCTGGTAGTATTTAAATCCTTATATTTCTTCATATATTAAATGCCACTTCAATTATTAAAAGCAGGCATTGTTTCACTTGAGGATGAGTTGGCATGTATTAATCAATGCCAAATATGCTTCATGTTCACAGCATACAGTGGCTCTGAAAGACTGCAATGGCATTTTGAATTCAAGTTTTAGCATAATTACAGTTCACGCCCTTAGTGGGTAGCATTACCTATGAAAAGGTAGGAGGAGGATCGAGTGGCATTGCATTGTACATCTGTTTTGAAGTCAAAATGCATTGTGAAGTTGGTTATTTTACACTCAGGCATAGAATAACCATGGCTCATTGAGCCAAAACCATTTCTTAGAGACATCTTATAACTTTTTAATATATCTTTAATTATTCATACAGTGATTGCCTGAAGATTCCATTTTTTTCCAAAGCTTCATTAAGTCAGTTTTTCTTTTCACGTCTTAAACAATCAAAGCTGGAGACTAACTAAATTTCCCATGATCTGCTTGCTGTAACAGTCTGAAAACTTCTGACATTTCCTGTTGAAGACTTCTGGTTTCCAGGCAGTCTTGCTGAGTTCGGCAGTGCAGAGCTGGCTCTTCCTTTGAAGTCCAAATGTGTTTTCCCTGGATCTCCATTGGGAACATACTCTTTGGAGTGTCTGTTTGTGAATGATGATTTGGCTTTGTCACCTTTTCATACAACTTAATTGTTTTTAAAGGCAAAAGGGAAAAACTACAAATGGTGCTTCCCTTCAGTATTTCCTATACAGTAATTATACATCGTGGCATTTTCAAGTGAGGAGAAAAAGAAAATAGTGTAGACTGCTGTATGGCTAACTCTGAAGTGGTTGGCCTACTTAGCAGATGTGGAAATCCTTTTGATCCTCTCTACCCACAAATTGCAGTTCTGGCTTACTACCATAATAAAAACCCCATGAGAAGCTAGATTATCAGCATACTGATACTTCATGACCACACTGATGAAGTTATATTTAGTTAAAAGTATAAAGACAGTGGAATTGCAAATACATTCCCTGTATGTTACCTCCTTGGCCTTCCAATTTGCCCCTATATCATTGCTACATGCAGACCCTAGAAGTTTTAGGGAGCTACCAAATTTATGTACCTGGTGATCCTTTGGGGCATAAGATTCTGTAAATACTGATGAGATACATCAGAATCCCTTTTAAAAAAAAAAAAGAAAGAAAAATTACTACTATATGCCTTCACCTGTGAGTTTGATTCATGTGGTCTAGACGATGATGCTAGCAATTGGTTCAGAAATGCTTAGGATGTCAAAATATGCTGGGATAGAGGCACATTCGTAGCCAAATGTTGTCACTTGGATCATCTCATATATTTGGATGGAAGGAATGTGGGGTTTTAGCGTCATCTTTAAAAATATGTTCTAGTTGACAGAGGCATGTGGGATTTTTTAAATTGTTTTTCTTTTGTTTTTAAATGGGGAAGGAAGGATGAAGCCATCTGCAGCCATCTTCCTGGCATTTCATGCCCAACTAATGCCTATCAGGTTGTGTGAGTGGTGTGGGCATGTGGCCCCCTTACTCAAATCAGAGCTTTAAACTCCTTTTCAGATGAATACAGCAAACAAATACCTTTCATAACTGGAAGCTATCATTTCAATTGCAAGAACACACAGAGACCAGAACACCTCCAAGTTCCAAATATTGAGTTTTAGTGTCTTTTACATGGCAGGTGTTTTGTTTTTTTTTTTCTTTCTTCCACGTGCTTTGGGACAGCTTTTAAGTCACTGGTATCATTAAGCTGCAGCATCAGCTGGACACGTTTAAACTACGACCTGATTAAAAGTAAAATTGTATTTAGAAAGCATTCTTCTAGACATGTGTGCATGAGGAGCGAGCTTGCTAATGGAACACCTCGGAGACATTGTGCAGGGCACGGCCACAGTTGTCTGGGGACTTTGGGAAAGAAACCCTATAGATGCACTCTCAGACTGTTCCCCATCCATCTGGGTTCCTGCGCACTGTCCTGAATGGCTAACCTCAACATGTCAGAGTTGTATACTCTGGAGAGCTAAATACAGCAGATGTTGTAAAAATTCCTTCCCTTCCCGTCGCTAGTGAACTTGCTTTCCATTGCAGAGCTAACAGAGCCTATCGTTTCGCTGCAGATGGCCAGAAACTCAATCCTACATGGAGCTGGGAGAGCCTCTTCGGTGTCAGCCCCGTGTTAATGAATCTGTTAAATTAGCCTGTGCTGACAAGGCGCACTGAGAGCACTTTGTTGTACATAAGGGCTTGTATTGTTTGATCTGTACATAACTGAAAGGGCATGGATGTAAAAAGGTGCTTGTAGAGCGGCGGGAGGGTATCAGGTTAGGTCAGTGTTTGCACTGCTCAGGCATCCACTGGGAGTGGGGGCCAGAGAGCTGCGCTCGTCCCCAGCTCCCTCCTTAAAGGGCCACAAACTGCACTCCAGGAGCTGCTTTCTCTCCAGGTCTCTGATTTCTCTTCAATGATCAGAGGTGAACAGAAAAAACTTTCAGATTAAATATGTTCTTCACCTCAGAAGGTGTATGAGTTGTCCTAAATCTATTCAAGTCCCTTATCTTTGACCTCTCATCCTGATGAAAATATACAGCATCTCCAGAGAAAATGTAGGAGAAATTAAAACAATTACCCCTACTCTCAGTGCAGTCACCCTCTGTCCTCTGCCTGCTTATGTTCCCATCCCATTCCTGGGAGCCTGCTTATATTCCCATCCCATTCCTGGGAGCAAATTTTAAGTTTTTTTTCTTCTTTATGGCTGTTGCTTTGTTCATATGAAAATTTTACCTTACACAAAAATGTTCTTGTAGCTTACTTGATTTCCAAAAAAATATTTAGCAGTAGGGTGGTAATATTAGTACATTACACTTTTCTTTTTTCAGTGAAGTATTAGATCAGAAAAAAGTGATGACTGAATGGCATCTTTATTGGTCTTGCACAAATGGGAAATCTAGTAAGGGAGATTAGCTTGAATCACAAAGTTCACTTGAAACCTAAATTCTTGAAGGTTGCATGTTGGTGGGACCTTGGAAGCACCTCCTTTTTTTGTTGACTGAGAAATGACAGGTTTATCTATTAACTATATTGCATTAGCCAGAAAAATGTTATTAAAAGCATAGTTATTATGTGTTTGAGTATAATAGATGAGGCTCTGTATTTGAAGAAAATGATCCTGTTTTGACTAGCTTCTGAAGGGAAAAGAGGAAAAAGAACAGGACAGAGGTCCTCCTCCCCCTCCCAAAAAAACCCCAAAAAACCAAACCAAACAAACCCAAACAACAAACCCTCAACAACTTGGATGAGTTATCTTCTAACAAATTTGTTTGGTAAGGACAACAATTAATTTTTTTGTCTCAAAAGAAACAGATGTTATTGGCTCTTGATGGTATCAAGTCTACTTGAACATTTGTGGCCTGAGTACAAATGCATACTGAAAAGAAAGCTCATTGCCTCTCTTTGCAATAGATGGAAATAATTGGGAGCTTTGGAAACATTTATTCTTCTCTTCCCTAGCAGCCACTTCAGCATTATATTTAATGTAGTTCTAAAACAAGATTTCTGAAAGGCAGTGAAGAGAATCAGTATTTATTGTGGTCAGATGTTTCTGGGAGATAGTTCAATGGGAATATTGTAGGGTAAGCCTATTAACAGCTTTTCCAGGAGCCAATCCAGGGGCATTTGCTGACAAAATCTCTTCTTTCCACTCAGAGGACCCTTCTTGGTGGCTTTGGGGAAATCGTGGCATCCAGAGGAGTTTAACTGTGTTCACTGCAAAACCTCTATGGCTTATATTGGATTTGTGGAAGAGAAAGGGGCACTATATTGTGAGGTCTGCTATGAGAAGTTCTTTGCCCCAGAGTGTTCAAAGTGTCAAAGGAAGATCCTTGGGGTAAGTGACAAGCAAGTGGCCTGTTTTTCATTGGGAACAATAACCATGGTGTTCACTGCTTGCCTGTAATGAGATTCCCTTTTATCTAGCCCAGTTTGCTTTCTTCCAAACATATTCTGAGGTACCTTTTCAATTTTCATCACATACAGAATATGTTTTGGGCTCTTCTAATGTTGAGCCTTTTCAGTGTATTTGACAAAAGATGCTGTAGTCTCCTTGGCTCTTCCAAGTTCAGCTCCCGTTTTCATTAAGCTTTTCTGTAACTTGTGATTACTAGATTTTTTTTTTGAGCAAAATGCTTTTAATTGGCAGCTTTTTACTGAATTGGAGGGGGAGGGGGGAGGGAAGGCAATGAGCTGAGCACAGAGGAACACTCTGATTGTCTAGATGTGAAGTGCTGAAATATTCCCAGGGGAAATGTAGATAGAAAGACGCATTATCCTACTCGGCACTAGCATTGCTAATTTGAGCCCGCCAGCTGATCGTCCGCTGCTCTACTGCAGACAGCAATGTGTCTGGACTCTTGTGTAACTGGGGTCACGCAGGGCTCTGGCAGAGCAATTCTCAAGTCATATTTGGCGCTATAGCATCTTCCAAAACAACACAGAGCAGACATAATTTTCTTTGTGATGTCTTCTGGTTAACTATTCACAGACTTGAGGTGACATTAGAGGTGTTGCTTTTCTTATTTCAGGGGACTGTTGTGGGTGAGATCCTAATTAAAATGGAAAAGGCGGACAAATGAGTTGTTAAATTTGTCCAACTCTACATTGAACCTTCCAAAAAAATGAAAGTTTGCTTATGACAGATAAGGAGATGTACCATAAATAAAGCACCTTGCTAAGTTTAACATTGGCAGAAACTGCATGCACAACAATTTTCTAAGTAGCAGTAGGAAACAATACATTCTTCAAATGAATCAAGTGTGGAGGCATGGTCACCACAATCTAGTCATCACATCAAAATAATGTCTTAGTAACACTTTTTCTAATCCCTACAGGAAGTAATAAATGCTTTGAAACAAACTTGGCATGTTTCCTGCTTTGTGTGTGTGGCCTGTCATAACCCCATCCGCAATAATGTCTTCCACTTAGAAGATGGTGATCCCTACTGTGAGACAGGTAAGAAGCAACACAACCAAAGTTTACTGTGGCTGTGTGAGGAAGCAAAGCTTAATAAGGTTGGGGGGAAAAAAAAAAAAATTTTTTTTTTTCTCAAGCTTCACTTCAGAAGAAGTAACATGTAGATTGGTGTGTTAATTCAAAGCAGCAACAAATGCTGTAGACACTTTGAGTTTGCAGCAGGAAAATTGGTGAGAATTTCTTCATTGGCTCCAACAGGAACAGACTTCTTGTCACTGGTTTTACATGTTGTTTCTGTTAAGCCCTCAACTGTAGGCATCACTGAATACAGCAAAGTGCTGATTTTAGGGTGACTTTCTGGTTGCTGTTAAAATAATCTGGAGTTTATGTAAATCTGCTTGTTTACTAAATAAGCAAATGCCAGTGGAGTAATGTGCTTTACTCTGAATAGCCGTATTCACAGCTGGGAGAGACTTCCAAGATTAAGCAGTCTGCCCAGGAAGTTTTTTGCAGGATCAGGGCTAACATCAGGCTATCAGTGGAAAAATACAGTGATATAGCATTTTGAAAGCGTGTTGAGCAATGGTACATGAAAGATGTGACTTAAGAATTCAGAGGGATTCTGGTTTCATTTTTAGCACTTCCAGGTAATTGTATCTTTTTTTATTAATATGAAAAATTTTTATTTATGTTGGTTTCCTAGTTTGCTTAAATTTTTCCATTACCCATCTGGGCTAGGAAAGAAATAGTAGCATTTGTTAAACAATTCCCACAAAAGAAAAGAAACAAAATTGCATCAAAATTGTCTGTTTTCACACTGCATGCTGTTTACATCTGTCTTAGAACCATCAGTCAGACCTTTTCTATGTTTTTCCTTCTACTGTAAGGAACATTGTAACTTAACTAGAGATGGAAGTGGATTGACCAGGAAGAGGTTTAGCATGAAATCCTAGTGACCTCTTTGGAGCTAAGATTCCCTTCTGGGTTGATCTCACAGTTGTTAGCAGGCGGTGCCATGGAGAGTGCCAGGTACTGAAAAGATGAGGAAAGCAGGCAAAATTTATCCAAAATGTCTCTGTCAGAGCAGCTTTAATGAAGTGTTGGCAGACACGAAAGGACGCAGTAGGTTATTGCTAACTCCGTGACACAAGTAGGGTAACGTGTTGCTCCTATTGAATTTGTGGAGCAGCAGGGGAAATGGATATATGAGCAACATCCTCCAGTGTGACAGCACGGTGAAATTTCATCCTGAAGCAATGTGAAGCCCCTAATCTTGGAACCATTTGATGATTCAAAAATAGTACTGGAGGAATCAATAACTCCCCTTTGGGTGGAAAGCTTGTGATCAGGTTTGTTCTGCTAATACTGAATTCTTGTTCCTGCCACCAAATGACCCATGTGTTGTATGGTGCATTGATTTGTGCTACTATTACAATTCCTGCGCTCAAATGCACACTTTTCTATACTGTGATCAGGAAACACTGGCATAAAATATCAAGAATACTACACTTCTCACACAGTTTATTTCTGCGATAGAAAGTTGCTAGCACAAGTTAATGTAGACATTCTGTGAGGTGTTATTGGCAGTGATACACTGTAATGGCTCTGGCTCTCTAACTAGATGCTAATTTGAGATATATTTATTTCTCAAAGACTTTCAATCAGGCTGGAGTTAAGAGCCTATGACTAATTTTGAAGAAATAAAGAGTAAATGTCATTGCCAACTCTCCTTCTTCCTAGTGTAAAGGAGAGTTCTAATTTTAAATCTGTGTTTGAAATTATAACAGCATTAGATATTAGTATTAAGGAGTTTTAATCTACGAAATGTTCTGGGTTTGGATGTTGATCCTAAAATTAAAGTGCAGATATCTACAACTTTGAACTTTTTTAAGTGCAGAGATAATAACCTAGTTTTGAAAATGCTGTGTGCAGGAAGCATTGATATGTGACTGTATGAGAAGTCTTACCTTGGAAGGGTTTTGTGGTATCACAATTCAAGCATGCAAAAGCAAAAGAAAGCTGATGCCCTTCATTTTGCCTTATCTATTGCCCTTTCTTCAGAAGAAAAGCCAATAAACTTATCAACACAAACCACAAGCCAACCTACAAAAGGCTTTACTGGCACCAGGAAAATATCAGTAAAAGATTCTGTATGAACACGAATGTAAAGAGCTGAAACAGAGTGCTCATGAGACTGTGTCCTTCAGGGGTTTTGCACAGATGTGTTCTACCATTTGATGTTTTTATTATCTGTCTTCTGCTTAAATACTTACAAATTCATCTCAGTAGCATGGATTAATGAGTATAATCAGTGAAGCTGTTTCTTGCCACTGGCAGCCATCAAGGGCTTTACTTTTCCAGAGCACTTGTGTTCCCCAGCCTGCTGAGATGCTTCCTATGATGATGCTTTTTGAGGTCATCATACAAAACTGTCTTACTAAACCAAACCAGGACTTTTCTCTTGGGCTTGACATGTGATAAGCCTCTATTGTCTCTGCTGCAGTAAGAACTAGAGCTTCAGCAGATCTGTATAATCTAGTAGAGAAACAAAATCTCCTTGTACCCTGCTTGCCACATGTTATAAGTGTCCTTGAAAACAACCTTTCGCATTTGATTTCCCTGTCAGAGGCAAAGTGTTAACTGTTAAGGATGGAGTCCAAGACTTCGTTATGGTTGTCACTCTGTAGTTCATCTTATGAAGACATGATTTTTGTATGACATTATGTATTTGCCATGGTAGTGTGCTGATCCCAAATTTTCCCCTGTTATAGCACTAATGCTGTTGTCTTCTGTGCAAGGAAAAAAACCCAAACATTTCCTTCTTAGAATGGGACGTTTGAGAGTTGAAATAATTGGAAAAGACCAGAGAGCTTGGGGTGAAATTTAGGTCTGTGCAGGTGGGCAGTGAAGGGCTGTGGTAACTTGTAGCCCCTGTGATGGCCCTGTGCACAGAGAAGAAAGTGTCACATACTGAGACCATGGGGATGGGGGTGGGTGTCAGTGCCTCCCACTCAACTTTATACAAATATTTTGACCTGCTAGTCTGCCCTGCTCTTTTTCAAGCTTTGAAGTCCGTGGGGAATATGAACAATTCAGTGCCCTTTGTTTTGGCCCCTGCTCTCTGAGGCTGCTGAGGACCTTTTCTCTGATGACTTTGGGGGAGCCTCCAAAGGCACTAAGTCAATCCAGTGCCTAAAAATGGATGGTGTGAATACCCTGCAGTGATTCCAGTCACTAATAATCTTCCTGACACCATACTGATGCTTTTTGTTAAATGCAATAAATACCTTGCCTAGAGCCTCTGGTTTGATTTTGGTTTGTGTTTTTTTCTAGTTGTTGTTTTATTAAAACAATGCAATAAACTCCAGTGACAATGGCTAGGAAGCTATTCTGACTTGATCCAAATTGCTAGACTCTGTTTAGGGCAGAAGCCTAATGGTTGCATGGCTTTGCGTAGTGCAGTCTGGGACAAATATTGTGCCAGAATGTAGGTAGGCATTCTTTACTTGCTGAGAAGGTCTGTCATATGAACAGCCAGGGTGTGCTTTCAAGGCAGAGGCAGAGAGAATGTAAGGAGCACAGAGCTGGTGCTCTGCAAGGAGTGCATTTCCCCCTCCAGTGTCCTGTTGATCTCAAGGAAATGAAACACCAGGAAGATGGAAGCATTGCTCACTTGAAAGGATAAGGAAGGGGATGAGAACTGAATTAGCGAGGAAAGGAGGGCATCCCAGTCTTTCAATCTAGGAGTTCTTTATTCAACGTACCCGGTGTTATAAAACTCAACAAGTGCAAACCCACTGCCTCTGAAAGAAGAGCACAAAGGTTTCAAAGGGTCAGTCTTGCTTTTCTGCATATGCTTGATCTTTAAAATCTGTCTGTATTTGTTTGCAGATTACTATGCCCTCTTTGGTACTATGTGCCGTGGCTGTGAATTCCCCATTGAAGCTGGAGACAGGTTTCTTGAAGCTCTGGGCCACACTTGGCATGACACTTGCTTTGTATGCTCAGTAAGTACAGCCACTCTACATTTTGAACAAGTCCAGGGCAGCAGTGCTTGTGGTAATCTGGCTGATATGGGAGTTAACGGCTATAACCTCTTTCAATCTTCTCAGCCCAAACAAAAAAGCACTTTCCCAGTTATTTGGAAGGTGTGTTGCTATTGTGAGCCTTTGGCACCAGTCCAGAGGAGTTGGCCTGGATTGCTGCCATGTATCCTAGTATTTAACCCTTGACATTTGCTTCTTTAGAGCAAATGTTGAAGGCCATACAGGAATGGGCTGTATTTCTGAAGTAGCAAGAGCATTTTTGACATAAAGACACTGTAGCCAAAGTATCACCTGCTAATTCTCTATGACCAAAAAAACCCTCAAAACCCAATCCTAATGATTGTATATTTTTTTTAAATGCTGATCCTAACTCTGCTCCCAGTTAAGAACCTGATGACGTAAAGACAGGAAGGTTAAGCTTACATCAACCATTACTGTTACATCAAAAAGAGTATCCCTAAGAAAAAGGTAGTAATTCTTATTTGTGCATAGAATTATGCCATGATTTGGCATTCTGAATAGTGTATGGTATAATTCATCCATCTGAATTGGATGATCTTTTCTTTTTTTATTCCACTTCAGGTATGTAGTGACAGTTTGGAGGGTCAGACTTTCTTCTCC
>VYZX01020437.1:2131-16300 GCA_013401335.1 Brachypteracias leptosomus | reverse complement strand
TGAGCCCTAAACGGAGACATAGGCTCAGGGAGTCACCTAGATCCTGTAGGTAAAAGAGAATTAGCCAAAGCCCTGGGAGCCCTTGAAGATTTGCAAGACACTGAGGGAAAGTAGGAGGGAAAGCAGTAAGCACATTTATTTGCATAAAGAGGGCTGCTGCTGCTGAAAATAGAAAAGGATATCTAGGTCAGTGTCTAAACACCTTCACAGAAAAAGGTAAAATTTAATACACTTCTCACCAACAAACTTCTTGCATTAAGTAAAACCGATTACATTTCAGTTTATTCTTCATATACCTTAAATCTTTTCTCTTTCAGACCCAGCAATTCTGCAGTGAATCCCTCTGCAGAGCCTGCTTCCTCACCTCTCTTTGCCTGCAATTTACTTTGTAACAGCTGTCCTAGCTACAAGCCTCTACCTGAATCACACAGTCTATCCTAATGAAAACTGATTCAGCAGTCATGAAACACTTAGTTCTTGTCAAGCTGTCGTTAACATAATGTTATCATAAAAGTGGTCCTAGTCAGGCACAAAAATTAGTTTGGGTTTTGGTGTTGGGGTTTTTTTGTGCTGTGTACTTTATATAGATACACTTGTGAAAGGTTTGGGAGGAACAAGTACAAGTTATATTAATGCCTCATTACAAAGAAGTTTGAAAAGGATTAACCAATAACCAAGGGATATTACTACCATTTTTTCAACTTATAGAAATGGATGAGAGAAAAGTTGTATCCTGCAATATCTAATCCTATTTTTATTACCTAATCATTTATAAACATAATACTAATAAATGAAACCTTACAATAAAGTGTATGTGGACACTGTTTCAGGACAGGGAAATACATAGTGAGGAGAGGAAATGAATTTTGTGGTCACCAAACTATTTTTACAGATGCAGCCCTCTTAAAATAATACTTTAAGAGCAATTCATTATTTTTAGATACAGCGTCTTCCTATTTTCACTATTCTCACAATTCTTGCTCTTGAAAGCTTCCTTTCCATTTACCACAAATAATGTATTAGAATTCAAGGAAACACCTTACTGATTCCTCTTTTCTTTCACATACTTGCTTAATGAGTCGATATCTGCCATGTTGGTATTATGGAAGGAACCCTCAGGTAGGTACTGTCATACACAATCCTGCAGCATTCAAGGGCATGCAGCATAAGATGCTTTTAGGCAGTTACAGCAAACATAAGCAGATTTCTTCTCCTTTCATATCAATAACTCAGTTTGCTTTCTGGGGTGCAGGAATTTGGTCTGAGATTCCTGAAGAAGATTGGTCTATATAATTTGTGACCAGCTCTGTTCAAGGGTTACTGAATGCAGTGTAAACAAACAGGCTTCATCACCCAGGTTGTAGTTCACATACATTTATCTTTCAGCAGATGCTCTGTCCTGAGCAGCTGGAAATGAGGTAAATCTCACAGTAATCCACTGGTCTAACACCAGTAACACAGCAATATTTGTAGAATCATAAAATGATTGAAGTTGGAAAAGGCCACCCATTAACCTAACTATACCAAGTCCACTGCTAAACCATGTGCCTAGCACCATATCCACGTGACTTTTAAACATGTACAGGCATGGTGATTCAACCACCATTTTTAGTCCGTGATATTTGATCTAACATGTGAGATTTCCTACCCCTTTTATTTCCTCTTTGTAAATGTTATCTCATTTTCAAAAATGAAATTGAACTCAATAGTCAAAAAAGTATGATTAAAAACCTGTCAATATTTTCATTTGGGGGAAAACTGCTTTATTTTAACACTTTTTCAAAGCTCTCTTCTTTTCACTTCTATACTATACTTTCCTTCCTATCACAACTGAACTATTGCTGAACTCATCCTAGATTCATATAAGCCTTTAGCCCTTTTGTCCAGTTCTACATTTTACAATATTACACCAAATTGCAATATATTTTCAATTTATCATTTCTATGACTTCATAGCAGTGACCACTGCTGTAAAAAATAAATTCCAACAGCCTTTACATGCACTTATCTAAAATTTTATTAACTAGGTAAAGATGACATATAGTTTATTTAATTTTCACCCAACAATAGAGAAATATATTAACAATATAAAGTTGGTAGTGCTGGGGATGGCTGGCCAAGTAAAAATGGTCAGTGCTTTCTTGAATCCTGTATTATCCAAGTTGTTAACTACGTAAAGTGTGGCTCTCTGCATAGTCTATATTGTTGAATGACAAAGCAAATTTTTGTTGGCTCAAATTACAATTTAATGAGATTGTACTTTTATTAAATACTACAAAAGTTATGCTTTAAGTTCATAATTACCACAATTTCTTAGAAATTGTACTATCCCAACTTTACCTTGAAATACATATGTGAACCATTTAGATGTTTCAAAGGCATTTTTATCAACTGCAGTAAACCATGATCAGATTTCTTTTTTTAATTCTCAGCTAAAGTCTCTTCAGCTTTGCTACTAAAGCAAGCTGGAAAAGTGTTACTTGAATACCTCACTGTTATTCCAAATACAATGGTCTTTACCTAGTCTAGGACCACTATGTTTTGAAAAGTAGAATAATGTTAACTAACTTGGTATTCAGACAACTGTAGATTGTGTGTCTTGAACTCAGCAGGATTTAAAAGTAATACTACCACTATTTCCCGTTTCCCTGGAAATTCTTATCTCATTGCCTCTTAAGAAAATAACTTCTGATTTGTAACTGTCAATTGACATGTGAACATGTGCACAGGTGAAATGGTGTTCTTTGAATCAATAATTGGAAAGAAGAAGAGTAGGGTTTACTGCAAAAACTTCAGCGATGTCTGCTTGCATTAAAATTTGATCTCTGTCTCTTATACATTCATACAACTTCCATTCTTCTGGCATTTGAGCACCTCATAAATTCCTTGTGTATATGCTGGTAGTTAAGCACTTTAACCCCCGTATTACAACTTGAAAGCTAAGGCACAGAGATGTTAAGTAACTTGCGCATATGTTGCTGACCTATTTTAAATATGAGCTCCTTAAATTAAGATAAAATTGCACAGCTACACACACTACTAATGTATTTAATCACTGACACGTTAATTCTGATCTGGAACCCACAAGATTAATCACATTCTGTAATTATTTTAGCTGTACAATGCCTATTCTGTATGGAATTTAGCAGCAGACTGTCAATGTGGAAAGCTGATTGAGAGCAGGTTAGGAGGTATTGCTATCACTTGAAAAGTGCAGCGGTTTGCCATGGCATAACCTAACATACAGTATTTTCAGGCTTCCAAGAAAGCCAGTGCTTAAAGTAGTAAGCTAGTACTTAAAATGGTAATATTAGTTCCAAGTGTAATTTAATAGCTTTATAAAACTCTCTCTCCTATTGTGGAGGGAGCAGGGGAGGCAGGGATGATAGGTTTTCACTTGGGACTTCTGCTTGTTTAATAAAACCATTTAGAGCCATGGCTCCTGTATCATGACAAAAACTAAGCATGTAGTGCCATTTCGATTTCAAATGAAACTACTGTCAACAAACTATCTTTTGTTATTTGCTGGTCTTTCAGCTAAGCCTTTTAAAAACTTTTTTTTTTTTTTTAAGATTGTGTACCTACCTAAACCTATGGGACTCTAAAATAATGCAGCATGTTTGTACCATGTTTAAAGCAACCCATTTCTACTCAGCATAAGGGATAGATCTTTCTATCAACTTGAAGAGACTGCTAAATGTGCCTTTCACCATGGGCAAATCTTATTTTCCATAGTAGAGTTGCCAGGTTGTAGTGAGGTGGTAGCTACTTCTCTACTGTCTTTTCCAGCCTGGCTGGAAACCTGAAAAGCAAAGGAAGTGAAATGGGTCTCAATAGTTTCTGCAGTTGAAGTACTCATTGAAAATATGATTAAAGAGACAGAAGCTTGAAGAGCTCAATTTGTTTGCTGAAACTTTCTTGTCCAGGGCCACTAGAGAATTTCTCAGATATACAATCTGTCTCCAAAAGGGCTGACTCAAAAGCCCTAGGAGACTTCCAGTCTTGAGCAGTGACTGGGGACTGGGTGGGATCTTTGGGCATCTCAGATGGTACCAGACACCTTCCAGGCTTCCAGCCATGGAATAAAGACCTGCAAAACTCAAGCCACAGATGTTTTTGTGAAGAGGATCATCTAGTAGATTCTGTGGTAAATATCTTCTTTCCTCCAAATCCCTCTCATTTTAAAATGGCATAAAAACTAAACATGTTTCTTCATTGTTGTGGCATAAATTTGGTAAGGATTTGGAAAGACTTCTGTTCATCATAATTGAAATATTTCTTCATGCAATATTTCAAATTCTCCATACATTCTTTTTTTAATATGAAGCTAGATTGTAGTTGACAAGTTGAACTGTCATGATTTAAAACTGTGTTATTTCTAGATATATCTCTGATATATTTTTATCCTGCAAACTGGAAAGTTATATATATATATATAACTGTTATATATATATATTTTTATCTTTTTCTGCTTGTTAGATCATGACTATGATAACAAAAATTCCTCTGATCTGAAGAAGACAACTGGCAAAATGGTTTCTAACATAAGTAAAGGCAGAATTTGGCCTTTTTGATTAAGGATAAAGGATTAAAAAACCTTTGAATTAGCAACTGACGTTTAGTTCTAAAATGGGGAAACATCTCTGTGGAAAGAAATTAAGTATATTTGTCCTCAAATAACCTAGGAATAGAATTATTGAGGAGGATGGTGCTTTTTGAACTCATATATTGTCAGCTTTCTAACTCTCTGGACATTCAGATTATTTTTGAAGGAAAAGTTAACATTTAAAAATTAAGTTCTCCCTTGATGGTCACATCAGGATTAGGAAAGTTTGAAGTCTATAGATGATGGGAAAAGCCAAAAGCTGAGAGAAGTCTTTGTAGCTTTCTATTATGGGGCAGAGACAATAGGAACTGATATACCTTTAGACATTTTATCAAGATGTTTATTTCCAGTATTTGGTGGCATCAGAAAAATTAGCTATTTTACATCAAAAGTAAAATTCAGGAAGACCTTAAAATGTAGAACAAATTTCCTAAGAGAAAAAGGATTTTTTAAAGGCTTTTTATTAAAATTACATTCTGAAGTCTTATATTTAAATGGCTTGTAATAAAGTGATTAAAATATCTCCTCAAAATCCACTGTAAATGAAGATCCCTAGCAAATAGAAAACATATGTCACTAAATATACTCTTTGTCTCAGGGTGCTTCATAAAGTTTAGCATATTTATGTTAAAGGATACTACACTTCTAGATTAAACAAAACTCGTGTTAGCTGGAGAGAAGGACAGTTCCTTAGAGATCCACTGAACAATGGAGATGAGCTTTCTATATCAGTCCATAAATGAAGCAGTAAGATAGTCAGGGATAATAAAGCAAGTAAGTTACAATTTTAAAACAAAAACTTAGGGACCCAACCTTGCAAGGTGTTCAAATACCTCAGCTCTCTGGAGCTAAAACTGCTTAGCAGTTATTTAAGGCCCAGAACTTCAAGAAAAGTGGTCAATGATAACATTCTTTCCTAAATCAGTCTATCTCTCTGTCTCTTTTGCTTTTGTATAGATTTTATTTCTGCCTAATGCATTTTACTGGGCAGCAATGATTAGAGGGGTAGCAAAAGTTTTTGAAGACTACTGAGCTGCAAGCTTTTTTCTTTCTTGTCAGAGACTAAAAGTTTTGGTTATCCTTGATAAGGAAAAACAATAGAAGTAACAAGGAGATCATGTGGAACAACTTAGAAATTTATCACAGTTTAGTGCATGTCTCAAAGTCTGATGGGATGAGAGGAACATCAGCAAGGTCTTTGGAGTCTCATCCTCTTAGGATATAACACCTTTGGGCATACCTCATGGAAAGGGTTAGGTATCTCAGTCCAACACTTGTTCTTCCTGTAGGTAGGAGGGTATTTTCCACATATATGCCACAGGTATAAACTGGATAACGTCTCATACACACAGTGATATTTCAACAACTACAGAATAAATGGTGAGCTGGAATATATTTGTTTATCTTTATGCTTGTGAAATTCCAACCACTACAATGCAGATCATTATTTCCAGAGCAACTAGTTCTGGAAATGCAGTGAAAGGAAGGAAGAAAAACAGTGTGTGGAAGATAGGGAAGAAACAAATTGGTACTGGGACCACTCCTGTTTAAAATCTTTGTCAGTGACACGGGCAATGGAATTGAGTGCACCCTCAGCAAGTTTGAGGAAGACACCAAGCTGTGTGGTGTGGTCAACATGCTGGAGGGAAGGGATGCCATCCAGAGGGACCTTGACAGGCTTGAGAGGTGGGTCCATGCCAACCTCATGAAGTACAGCGAGGCCAAGTGCAAGGTTTTGAGCATGCATTGGGGAAATCACAAGCACAAATACAGGTTCAGCAAGGAGTGGATTGAGAGCGTCACTGAGGAGAGAGACTTGGGTGTGCTGGTTGGTGGAACACTAAACATGAGCCAACAATGTGCAAGTGCAGCCCAGAAAGACAACCATATCCCAGGCTGCATCAGAAGACGCGTGGCCAGCAGATCAAGGGAAGTGATTCTGCCCCTCTACTCAGCTCTCGTGAGACCCCACTGGAATACTGTGTCCAGCTCTGGAGCCCCCAGCACAAGGAGGACATGGGTCTGTTGGAGAGGATCCAGAGGAGGGTTACAAAGATGATTAGATGGCTGGAACAGCTCTCCTATGAAGACATGCTGAGAGAGTTGGGGTTGTTTAGCCTGGAGAAGAGAAGGTTCAGGGGAGACCTTATTGCAGCCTTCCAGTTTCTGAAGGGGACCTACAAGAAGGCTGGAGAGGGAATTTCCACAAATGCTTGAAGTGATAGGATGAGTCGTAACTGGTTCAAACTGGAAGAAGGTGGATTTAGATTGGAAATTAGAAGGAAATTCTTTACTCTGAAGGTGGTGAGACACTGGAATAGGTTGTCTAGAGACATTGTGGATGCTCCATCCCTGGAAGTGTTCAAGGCCAGGTCGGATGGGGCCTTGAGAAACCAGGTCTAGTGGGAGTGTCCCTTCCCATGGCAAGGGGTGTTGGGACTAAATGATCTTTGAAGTCCTTTCCAACCCAAAGTATTCTATGTTTCTACGACTTAAAACTCACACACAGTGTATAATATGATGAGTCCTGTTGTTTGATACAGGGCCCTATTTAAAGGTATTCAGCTCCTGACATGGCTCATTCTAAAGTAATCTCCCTTCAGTTTAGAGTTATGTCAGTAAAGAGGGAAAAAAATATTTACATATAGATATTTCAGTTAACTTTCCCTCTTGAACCTTTTGTGCCCATTAAGAATTAAGTGTCTGCAATTTTCTTTGGAAAATATAACACAAAGTTTGGATATTTGTGTCCCTGTGCAATGCTGTTTGTTGAAACTGTTTGGGAAACATTGTCATTGACACGTTTACCTTCTTAATAGACATGACATGCATAATACCTTTAAAGTGCATTTAGTTCATTTTTATTTCTGTTGCCAGAAATCACAGGACAAGGAAATGAAGAGGAAATTTCTATAGTAAAGTAGTTAGCATTTACAAGTAATATCTCATTTAAGTTTCAGTATTTCTTTCCATTCAGGCAAGGTGAATGAGTCATTCAAAGATTTTCTTTGGTTTTCACAAAGAAAACAGAACAACAGAATTGACCAGATTGAGTATCAGTGCTTGAGTCAGGGATACAATCAATGTCTGCTGAGTCACATATTTGTGCTTAAAAATGTGATTCTTCTCTGACCATGGCTGTGACAATGTAGTGGCTTCAAATGTACTGCTTTAATCTGTAGCTGTGCAAATCAAATAATAACTTATTTGTTACAAAGACAGAAGTAGGTTAAGGCTATTAAGTTAAATTTATTCTCAGAGACAGTCTGATGCCACTTATTTTGACATAGACTTTTTCATGTATTCTCCTATTGGTAAGGGATCAGGCCTGCAATTCGCAGTGAAATCAAAATTCATCCAAATTCAGTATGAATGTGGCTTTACCATTATGTCCCCATTTTCTTTAACAATTAAGGAATCGCTATTGACATTTAGTACAATGAAGCCCAAGGGAATTTTTTTTCCTATATTGGACACAACAGTTATGAGATACCACAGCTACACAATATGAAAGGAACATCAGGTGTCCTAAAAAGAGGTTTAACAGAGTCTGAGACAGTGAGGAAGAAGGCATGAAGGAGGGGCAAGAGAGAAAAAGACAAGCAGGCAGACAATTTGGGTTAGGTGCCTAGTACCATCTCGTGGTTCCTCAAGCCATGAACAGCTTCTGGATTTAGCTGAGAGCCTACAGCCCTTCTCCTAGGATGTGGGAGGCCAGTGATGAAATCCTAACCCTTTCTGATGTAGAGGAAGGATAAGAAGATTCTATGTCCTTGGTGAAGACTATAATTTTTGGATTTGTAAAGCAATAACTGTTGGTTACTCTTCAGCTGCTCCTCTAGGAAGTCTGATCTGGGCAAGTATGCTCTGAAATGAGTCTGGTAGGTGAGGTGAATGAGAGAATAGTTCATCTGAAGAGCCATACACTGGTGTAATAATTCAGTGGTTTTCAGTGTGTCCCATAGCAGAAATGAGGAGGCTGAGAGCAGAAAACTATTAGGATTAGGTTTTGAGATTCAGAGCAGGACAGCATTTGAGTAGCAATTACAAGCATCTGAAGATTATGCTCTGGTCTCTCAAGTGCAATTCATTGCATGAATGTACCCTTTCCAATATTTCAGTCCTTTCCCTGCTTGAAAGCTCCACTATCATAGGTAGCGAAACCCATGGTATTCATCTAAACTTTGGCAGATATGTCATGCTTCTAGTTCCAACCTAAATGTCTGCTGTAGCAGAAGATCAGTGTTAGAACAAATCTTAAATTTATTAGATTTAAATTAAGCCACTCCCTATATCTATTTCTCAAAACTTCATGGATCACATAATTGAAAGCAGTTGGAAACATTAGAATAGAGCCCAGAGAAACAAAAGAAATCTGCCCAAATATTCTTCATCAACAAACCAAAGTTTAAATTCTAGCCCAGTGGCAGATCTATAGGATCTGAAATCAACTCATAGCCCTTCTTTCCTTCCTCCATATGAATATACAGAGGCAATCAATATGTGGCTGAAATACAGCTTGCTAGTGAAAATGCATAAAATCATAGAATGGTTTGGGTTGGAAAGGACTTCCAAAGGTCATCTAGTCCAACCCCGCTACAATAAGCAGGGACATCTCTAACTAGGTCAGGTTGCTCAGAGCCCCATCAAGCCTGACCTTGAACATCTCCAGGAATGGGGCCTCCACGACCTCTCTGGGCAACCTGTTCCAGTGATCAACCACTCTCATATGAAAGAATGTTTTTCTAATATCCAACCTAAATCTACCCTTTTCTAGCTCAAAACCATTACCCCTCGTCCCGTTGCTACAAACCCTCATGAACAGTTCTTTCCCTGCCTTCTTAGAGGCCCCTTGCAGGTATTGGAAGGTCACAATAATGTACTCCTAGAGCCTTCTCTTCTGCAGGTTGAACAGGCCAAATTCTCTCAGCCTGTCTCCATAAGAGAGGTGTTCCAGCCCTCTGATCACCTTTGTAGCCCTTCTCTGGACCCTCTCCATCAGGTCTATATTCTTCTTGTGCTTGGGGCTCCAGAGCTGAACACAGTACTCCAGGTGGGGTCTCACCAGGGCAGAGTAGAGGGGCAGAATCACTTCTCTCAATCTGCTGGCCACACCTCTTTTGATGCAGCCCAGGATGTGATTGGCCTTCTGGGCTGCAGTTGAGCATTGTTGGCTCATGTCCAGCTTTTCATCCACCAGTACCCCCAAGTCTTTTTCCACAGGGCTGCTCTCTAGCATGTCTTCTCCCAGCCTATATTGATATCGTTGGTTGCCACGGCCCAGGTGCAGGACCCTGCACTTGGCCTTGTTGAACCTCATGAGATTCCCCTGGGCCCACCTCTCCAGCTTGTTCAGGTCCCTCTGGATGGCATCCTGTCCCCCTGGCATATCCACTGCACCACTCAGGTTGGTGTCATCAGCAAACTTTCTGAGGGTGCACTCAATGCCACTGGTCCTAGTACATATCTATCCTCTTTTTACCACAAGCATTCTATGCCACTCGAAATTTCCTGATGCTGATCAGTATATTATTTTCAAAGCAGGTTTCCCATGTAGCAGCTCTGAGTACCTGTCTAGATCCAAAGTTCAGAACTGATTATATGCCAGTTATTCTGCAAAAAAGCAGGGGGCTGCTTCATATCATGCTTCCAGATTAGGAACTCACACCCATACCACATGCTGTATGACGCTTAATAATCATGGCTGAATAGGAGAACACAGGTGCTGGCTCCCAACTTTTCAACTGGAAAAAGTTAGGGAGCTGTGAAGGGAGCTCCTATTCTGTTTCCTTTGTAGGATAGTCAAATACTACAAAGCTTTTCCCTTTAAATATATAGCATGTTTATCAGTTTTGTAATTAATTTTATTATCTGCCTATTAATATGTTACTATAACTTATTGTGAAAGTAGAGGGAAACTGTTTACAACAAATGTGTTTTGTCTATTTATTTGGTCTGTTGATTTGTTTTTCCCCTTTCAAGGTTTTTAAGGGAGTTACAGCTCCCTTACAGGCAATCATAACCAATAACAAGGCAACTCCTATATAATTAATAACTATTTTACCAAGCTCAGGAGAAAATCTAAAAGGAAAAGAAGCAATTATGTGTCGAATAGCTGGAAATATTACCTTGTTTACACTGTGAGTTTTTCCAGGCAGCATGTGTCTTTTATGTTGTCTCTTGTATAGTGCCAGGAAAACTCTTGGCAGTTTCACAAATAACAATAATATTAAGCTGAACTAAAGATTTTCATAAGTAAGGTGTTTCATTTACAGTCTCTCTAGCAGACAAAGATCAGGCTGGTAATCAATAAGAGCAGAGAATTTAAGCTTCACAAACCCATTTGGTCATGATTATGAAATACACAGCAGTTTGGTTTATATAAGAAAATGTGGTCAAATCAATAGAATCAGTAGATCAGTATTAGTGGATGTAACAACACAATTTTTATTAGGTTAGCAAGCAGAATAGCTATTTTTTGGAGAAGGGTAGTATAAACAAGAAATTATTTGTGCTTCATGGCTTCTTATGAGAAGGTCATTATGTTAATTTAACCACAACATTCCCGGTTCAGGATATCTCTTTGCTATATTGGATATGTCAATCACTGGCTTTAGTAGTTACTTTTGCTACCATTACACACACAGTAAATTTAAATGCTGTATTTCTATACAAATGCAGCTGTATTTTTGGAGAGGAGTGGGTGTGTCTGGGTGGTCTTTTATTTCTCTTAACAGTTTTTTTCTGATAATTTAGATATAATGCAAAATTGCTGAAATGCCATCTCTGGAGTTTTGGGGTTTACCCCCCAAATGTGAGCTCAAGAAAGCTGCCAGGCATTTGTGGGTTACAGCTGACAAAAGGCTCATTCATGGGAGGGCGGGGTTGGGGGGGGCTTCTATTCTTTGAAGCCCTTTCTTTGGTTTTAGAGTAATATTTTGAAATTTGCTTATCTACTTTGCTTTTCTATTTTTCCTGATAGAGATTACAACAGGAAAACCACCAGTGTATTTCCTTTTGCACAAAGTACTGCAGACTACATCACTGCTCTACTGTTTTACAAATGAAATCAGGAAATGATGTGTTTTTCTTGCTTTCACATTTTCTCCTGCTCTCTTAAACTCTGTATTTTTTATCTTTTCTGGTGAGTAAAGCAGATTAGAATTTCCTTTCCTTTAGCACTCAGCACTAGGTCTTCACTGGTTAGAGGACTCTAAGCCCCTTCTGGGCACAAAACAGGTTACCCATTTCAAAACTTAGTGATGTCCGAGTTTGCACACTCACTTTAAAGGCTGTTTTTCACCAGCAGTTCCTTCTATTCTTTCTCCCTTTCAGTTACTCTGGTGATTTTCTATGTTGTGTAATATATTAGTGCATGGAAATGTCATCCTTAATGAAGTCAAATTCCAAAAAAGGAGGGTGAAAAAGATGGATGACATGTCAAGTCCAAGCTGAAGTTATTACTACCTCATTATTCACAGAAACATATGAACTTAATTCAGATAAAGAACCTGTAAAACACATGTCATTTTCCTGCATTTAAAGGTAGAAAGTTTTCTTGTAGTTCTAACACTTTAACACTATACAGAGGATACAATAACAGGAAAGGTATAAGATTAAAACAAAAAAATAAGTTGTTGGGCTTGAAACCTTGAAGAGCATTCTAAAGTTTTTTTCTTTTTTTTTCTCTTAATTACTTTGTGTGTATGCATGTATGTTTTTATTGTTACTGTGAAAAGTCTGTCATACAAAGAGCAGCCCTTTTCAATAACCTCAGCAAAAGCATTTTCTAAATTTCAGAAGAAAATAAAATAGAAAAAAATCAAGAGGACTGAAAACGGTCAGATAAAAGAATTCTCATTGGCATGATTCTCTTTTTACAGGAACAGGTAGGTATCTGAAAGCAGACCTGCTGTTAATAGCTGATACAAACTGGTATCCCATTATACTGTTTACAGAATACTAATAAACTGATTTTTCATTGTTAAATTCAGACAGAATACAAAGTTGCTGGAAACTGCGGTCAATTTATGATACAAATGAAGTCTTCCAAGCCTTGAGGCTGTAGTCACTTATTATTGATACACTGAACAAGGTGCCTAACTGTGTATTTTTTAACAAAGTATAAGCAAAGATAGCAATCACCTGTAATTTGCACTAGGATTTAATAACTCAGCTATTCTAAAAGCAAGTAGTCTGTTTAGATGTTCTAAACTTCTATTTGAAAAGCCTACTTTTTACCATACAAGCTTGAAAATTCTGACTATGAACAATGTAAGATCTGCAACATAATTAGGTTATCCATTGAATTTGATCGATTTCAAAAGGAAAAATGCTTACTTATGTAAAATTGTTATGGAAACATAGCTATCTCCAGTTTATTAGGCAGCCAACACATTATTATTTTAATAAACAGAAGCAAGACTGATCGGAGTCTTCAATATACAAATATGTAATGAAGGGATTAGTAGGCTTAACCTATAGTTCAGTGTAGGACATGCATTGTATTAGGTGCAGGAGATTTTAGACTCTCTGGCAAAAAATATTTGAAAATGAATGCATCCGGTTTGTTGTATGTTAAATTTTACTGTATTTTAGCTGGAAGAAACTCTTCTGACTGTGCATTCCTGGCAGGGCTCATACGTTCTGTGATCTGTGTCATCCCATTTTACCAAGCACACAGAACATCACCCCTGGAGAGAACCAGCAAAATGTAGGTCAATTGCTGGGTTATCTTGCCCTATCACTGATGGAAAGCTCTGAAAGAGTATGGGGTGGGATGGGATGGGAAGAATGTAAGTGCAGGACAGAATCTAATGGCCAGCTTTCTCTCCCTGTCCATGAAGGCAGCATGGAAAATGTCTCCCTAATACCACTACAATATGTATTCTGGAAAGGTCCCTGCAGGCAAGAGTTTGACCAAAGAATATTTCAGTAAAAACTAATCTTCACTGAGTTCAGATGCCAATGAAAGGTGTCTTAATACAGCTAACCTGTTCAGAAGCTAAAACAAACGGGAGAATCAGTTTACTGACTATAATCAGCTGCCACATAGCTAGCGTATATGTTATGGTACATATTGCTCTAGTATAGTATTATACTTTTATAATTTAATTCTCTGTAATTTTCAACTTGATAAAAAGTGACTATCCTCATGGATATTTAGAGACACTAAAGTCTACCATTCAGTAGCAGCAATGCACACAAATCTTAATGACACTCTAAGGTAACCATTTTCTAGTATCTCTCATATGCAGGGATATAAGTGCTTGAAAAAGGAGCTTTGCACTTCATAGCCAAGGGAACAGTAGACAGCCCCATCATCTCAGAAAGCTCTAAGAAAATCTTTCTTTACAGAGAATCATAGAATGGTAGGTGTTGGAAGGGAAGATCATCTAATTCAACCTCCTTGCCAAAGCAGGTTCACCTAGAGCAGGTTTCACAGGAATGCATCTAGGAGAGTTTTGAAAGTCTCCAAAGGAGGAGACTCCACAACCTCTCTGGGCAGCCTGTTCCAGTGCTCTGTCACCCTCACTGCGAAAAAGTTTTTCCTTATGTTTACCC